>CANYLF014376131.1:0-13309 GCA_948193215.1 Bocquillonia castaneifolia
TTTGTAATTAATTGTTGTTTGGTGTTGGGTAGCTAGAACTCTAGAGCATTTGTTGCTTGAGTTGAGTGAATTAGTTATCCATTGTACTAGTGTTAATTCTTTATGAGTTGGGGAAACACTAGGGTTGGTTTGGTGAGTTAGTCATTTTTAAAACTCATTGTAAAGGTTTGGGATAGCCTTGAAATCCCTTGTGTAACTATTGTGGTTTAGTGGAACCCCAAAGAGGTCTTTGGGAGAGTGGATGTAGGACAAGTTGGGTCCGAACCACTATAAAATCTTTTGTGTCCATTCTACTTCATCTTTATTCTTTCTTAAAATTTTAATTCCGCACCAATTCACCCCCCTCTTGGTATTTCATTAGTGTTTACCAAGGCTACTACCAAACCTTTACAATGAGTTTTACAAGGCTCACTCAACAAACCTAGTGTTTACAAAGGCTAACACCAAACCTAGTTTTTACGAAGGCTAACACCAAACCCAACCTAAGTGTTTCCCAATCCTCACAAAGATTGACACTTGTACAAGGTAGAAGACCACTCGACCAAGCAACTAATGCTTTTGAGAACTTAACTAGCCACACACAATAAATTCACCAAGAATTTATTACAAAGAACTTTGAGAAATTAAAGAGCAAGAGTTTGGCTATACAAAGCATGTGTGTCTTTTCATTTAAGACATTTATGATGGGTATTTATAGACAAAATACCCAAAACTATATGTTAGATACAACTCTAAAAGTGTCTCCAACGGATAGTAAAACTGCATTTAATGCTCTATAAAGTGTCAGGTCGCGGGTGTGATCTTGCTCATCGAGGCCGCGAAAAAAAAAGTAGTTCAACGGCTAGTTTTCCTCAATATCCTATGAGGGTTGTAGGGGTGAAATATTGGGTCTTGGTTGCGATGAACATGCCATTTAGAAAGGCTTGGAAAAGGCTTTCCAGAACTTGGATTGCTGAGGTGATGAAGGTAGTTGCGAGCATTAACCATTATTGAATCCAATTCCTTCTTTGAGGGTCATGGGGGTGACTCTCTCAATCTCCAGCGTGAGCTACATACTAGATGCATGCCTTCCTAAGTGAACCTACTACTTCTTTGATTGCGAAGGTGATGACTGGGTCACGTGGGTGATCAAAGTAAGCTTCATTCTCCATGAACTTGAGTCGCAGGGGCGACAACAGGATCATAGGAGCAATAGAGAACCAGAAGCTTTTGGCCATGTCTAGGCTACTTAGTCCTAGGCACGATGTAGGCATATCTTGGGCACGATGGGCATCGCGGGGGCAATGATTGTGATCATGGCTGGGATTTATAGGTCATTTTTCCAATCCTTGATTATACTTTATGAAACTCAACCTACACACTTGGAAACTTGATTAAACACTTAGTAAGGGTTGTTAAGCTCAAAATAAGTTAGATTGAGACCACTTAGACCAACAATCTCCCTCGTTTGGAGTTTGACAACCAAAAATAATTTAAGGCAAAAAAAGTGTTTAACAAGTATGTGAATTGAGTGGAATTGCTTCCTCTCAACTTGTGCAGTATTAAGAAACATTACTAGAGCAGATGATGTGGATCAGAGCATGTGGTAAGGTTTTACAAAAGTTTTAAGATTGTTTACCAAGTATACTTTTAAGTTAATTTTAAGTCTAAACTTGTATCTCAATCTCAATCTAATCAATCCGTTCACAGGAAAGAACTAGGAACCAGAGAAATAGAAATTTCTCCCCCTTTGTTACCTCAAAAAAGCAAACATTAAAAGCATAAAGAGAAATACAAACAATAAGCATAAGGGTTTAGGCAATAAACCAAAGATAGATAATTAAGCTCAAAATAAATCATCCATTTCATAAAAAGTAAGTACATTAGAGATAAAATAAAAAAGATGATATGAAATGCATGAAATTTTTGATGGAAAAACAATCACAACGAGCCAGTCATATTATGGTCACAAGGAGGGATGTTTAATTTTGCATGTATGGCCTTGATGTCTTCACAAATGGAGTTGATATCGTCATCTTGCTCATCCATTCTTTGAGCCAAGTAAGCAAGCCATTTATCTTGAGTAACCGTCCTGCTAAAGATAGTTTTGAACCCATTGAAAATTTCATCTCCAAATGTCACTATATCCTCCTCATCTTCTTCTTCACCCTCTTTGTCCTCATCCCTTGCCTTCCTTACTTCCTCCATTTTCTTCCTCTTATTTTCCTTTTCTTTTTCTTTCACCACATCAAAAACAACTCCAAGGTACTCAAAGGTACCACCATCCATCTACCTCACAATTTTAACTTTCCTTACAAAAAAGTCAGTCTCAATCAAGCCACACCTAATCTCAAGCTGATGCATAAGAGGGTAGGCTTGGGGTTTTTTGAGGTCAAATTCAAGGAAGTAGGCTATGTAGGATATATAAGACCTCATGAGTATGGCCGACCCTTTCCCACTAGTTAGGTTCAAGATGTGGTCAATGAAGAAGTAGGAGGTTTAAATGGGTTTATTGTTGATTGCACATTGAAGGAATAGGAGGTCTTTTTGTGTCATCATGTTATTGCCTTCCTTTTAGGGAAGTGCTAAAGAGTGTGGAGTAGAAGAGAAAATGCCCTAAAACTTGAAAATCAGAGAGAAAAAGGTGTAAACCTTTGTTCTTATACTTAAGGGGGTTTATATGGACTTGTATGAGGCCTTATATGGTAGAAAAATCCCTAGAAATCCATAGCTAGATGTTTCTCAATGGATAGAAATGGCTAGTAACGACTATATTTTTTGAATTTTGAACATTTGTCGTTACCGTGATTGAGCGCATCGTGCCCGCTATTTTTGAAAAAACTGTAACGGTCGAAATTGCCCATAATCACGACTGCGATGAAGAGTGTAATGTGATCCAAGGTATGAAGCAATGGACCAATGACTATGGAGCATATTTTGAGTGGTGATGACAATGATTTGAAGACAATAAGGTTATTAGCAATTTAATAAGTTTAATTCTACAAAGTCAAGAAAGTCAACAAGTTAAAGTCAACCATGCGGTCAGCGGTCAAAGGTCAACAAAGTCAATCTCCAAAGGGTTAACTCAAGGTTTGGATGAAACCCTAATCCTAAGGGTTGATTACTTATCCATAATTCCAAATCCAATTAGGAAGCTAAAATCAGATTTCCTGAGCACATCAGCTTGTTCGGGCCATAACATTTGCTATACAACTCGGATTGAGGTGATTCAAAATGTGTTGGAAAGAAGACTTAAAGATATTCAATTCATATGTTTTACAATTTTTCATTGGAGGTCTTTAACAGGGTCGGTAATGGGATGCAATATTAGAGTTGTAATCTGCCGGCTTTAGTTTTCCAACTAGGATTAGGATTTCTATTATTATTAGCTTTTCTTTCAAGCCAAGCTTCTTTAGCTCAATTTTCGTAGTTGTTTAGGATTAAAATTACTTTTTTTAAGCCCTATATAAAGAGCCATAAGGGCTGGACGAAATTCATAAGTTCAATAATAATATTTTTCGAGTTTTGCTTTTGCAAAAACCTTAGGCGTTGCCTATTATCTTTAAGGTGTTCCTTATTGATTTCTTGAATTAAACTATGTGTTAGTTTATTCAAATTCTACCTTAAATAATCTATTAACTTATTAGTTTCAGGCTGTTTAAGCATTTATCTTTTTATAACTAGAGACCTTAGTAGTTATATTGCTAAGCTTGCTAGTTCCATCCAATTTAATTGTAAACATCAAGTTAGATCTTAGGGGAAAAGAAATCAACATTATTGGTAAGCTTGCTATCTCCATATAGGTAGAGACCTTATCACATTTGGTTAGTTAAACCATTTAATTAATTGTTTGAACGTATCAATTTGTGTTTAGCCGAATCTACAAGCATCCAAAGGTGTTGGTTTCGCATCAATTGGTATTAGAGCATTGCTTGAAGGTTTGTGTTGTTTTCTTTAATCCAATCGAGTCTGTCTTCTCTTCATCTTGAATTTTTGTGAGTTATGGGATTGTAATTGTTGAATCCGCAACTTGTTTTTTGTTTCTTTGTGTGAATTCTTATTGTTTTTGTGTTGTCCGCATACCTAAATTAATCTAGGGTTTACGAATTGTTTCAATTTAAAAAAAATAAATAAAAATAAAAAACTAACAACAATAACAAAAAAAATTCAAAATTAGGGAAACCCTAATTTTTGGCCGTGAGTTTCTAGTGTCAATTTGAGTTGTTTTTGCTTAATTCCACATTGTTTCTTTACCCAAAGTTAAAATTCAGATTTAGAACTAGTTTATTTGAGTTTTGGTGATTAAAATTAGGTTTTTGGGGGGTTAGAACTTGTTTCTTTCTTTTAAAAGCTTTTCTTGGGTTATATTGTGTCTGTTTTTGTTTGTTTAAACTTGTTTTGTTCGCAAGTTTTAATTTCTGTTTTTCTTGTGTCTTAATTTTGAGGAATTGGATTTGAACATCTAAATTTCTTGAGAGTAAGCATGTAAGGAAGTGATCTATTCTTTGTTTCATTAACCATGAGTGATAGTAAATTTGATTCTTTAATGAGATGATTTAAATTAGAGAGAATAGAGTTTAAGCTCGAAAGGAAGATTCTAATGTCAAAAGTTTATGCGTTATTAAAAAGGGTTGAAGCTAAAGATGAGCATAAGGTTGAATGTGAAGAAGTTACTTCTTATGCTAATTCTTGTGTTAAATCTGATTTTGATGAGGGTGATGATGATGGGTATCAATGGAGGTTAACGAAGTGTGATTATGAGCAAGATGATGTTTTTCAACCGAGTTCCATCAATGTTCAAGAAAGTGAATTATATTTGGTTATTCCAGATTTGGTGCATGAGGATGGAATGATTGATGATTCTATTGTGGTTGAAGATTCTATTGATGTGGTGTTTGAAGAATTGGTGAATGATCATGATTTGATTGATGTTTCTATTCCGCATGGAGATGTCATTGTTTGTGATTCTAATTCATCAATTGTGGGAATGGATGATGTTTCTATCTTATCTAATAAAGATGGTTACATTCAAAAAGCTTGTGATGATGTGCATAAGGAGTTGATTTTGAAAGTTGAACATATTGAGTTCATAATTCCTCAAGAATTTCAAGATTGTTTTTATTATTCATTTGTGTTACCATTTTTAGTGGTAGATGTGATTCAATTATGTTATGTTCATGTAATGTTCATAATACTCAACTTCTACAAAACTAGAGGTCGTGTTTTCATGAACAAAGGTTTGGTAATGGTTTCTTGTGTGCATGGATTTTCTCTAACGAATCTACATGCAATAATTTAAGGACGAATCATTTTTCAAGAAGGGGGGAGTAATGTGATCCAAGGTATGAAGCAATGGACCAATGATTATGGAGCATATTTTGAGTGGTGATGACAATGATTTGAAGACAATAAGGTTATTAGCAATTTAATAAGCTTAATTCTACAAAGTCAGGAAAGTCAACAAGTCAAAGTCAAAGTCAACCATGCGGTCAACGGTCAAAGGTCAACAAAGTCAATCTCCAAAGGGTTAACTCAAGGTTTGGACGAAACCCTAATCTTAATGGTTGATTACTTATCTATAATTCCAAATCCTATTTGGAAGCTAAAATCGGATTTCCTGAGCACATCAACTTGTTTGGGCCATAACTTTTGTTATACAACTCGGATTGAGGCGATTCAAAATGTGTTGGAAAGAAGACTTAAAGATATACAATTCATATGTTTTATAATTTTTCATTGGAGGTCTTTAACAGGGTCGGTAATGGGATGCAATATTAGAGTTGTAATCTGCCGGCTTTAGTTTTCCAACTAGGATTAGGATTTCTATTATTATTAGCTTTTCTTTCAAGCCAAGCTTCTTTAGCTGAATTTTCGTAGTTATTTAGGATTAAAATTACTTTTTTTAAGCCCTATATAAAGAGCCATAAGGGCTGGACGAAATTCATAAGTTCAATAATAATATTTTTCGAGTTTTGCTTTTGCAAAAACCTTAGGTGTTGCCTATTATCTTTAAGGTGTTCCTTATTGATTTCTTGAATTAAACTATGTGTTAGTTTATTCAAATTCTACCTTAAATAATCTATTAACTTGTTAGTTTTAGGCTGTTTAAGCATTCATCTTTTTATAACTAGAGACCTTAGTAGTTATATTGCTAAGCTAGCTAGTTCCATCCAATTTAATTGCAAACATCAAGTTAGATCTTAGGGGAAACGAAATCAACATTATTGGTAAACTTGCTATCTCTATATAGGTAGAGACCTTATCATGTTTGGTTAGTTAAACCATCTAATTAAGTGTTTGAACGTATTAATTTGTGTTTGGCTGAATCTACAAGCATCCAAAGGTATTGGTTTCATATCAGAGGGTCATCGACGTGCTTAAGGCTATTGACCTGAGTTCAAAAATCTTTTGAAAAAGCACTGAAAATCATGGGCACGACAAGTTTAGTCACTAATGCTATGCCTTTGAAAAATAATTTTTGAAAATTTGATGTTTGAATCATGCCCGTGATGAGTTGATTATGGGTGCGATCAAACATCTAGAAGGTTTTGAAGTTTTTATAAAGTTTGGTCACGGTCGTGATCTGGGAGATCATGCCCGTGATCAATAAAACAGGAAAGTCAAAGCATTTGACCTGGGATCGCATTCGCGATTATTGAGATCGCAATAACGATTTTCAGGTCCGAAAACTATTTTTCAAAAAACTAAGTTAAAAATGAATTTTTCTTTGCCATAGGGTTCCAATACTTACTTTATGACTTTAAATGGTTCCTTAGGATTATTAAGTGAATCCAAGGTTTTCATCTTAAGTCGTCCATGCATAAGATACAAAAATCAACCAATTTTCTGAAAAATAATGAAAAATCAAAGGGTGCTTCCATCAAGCATCCCTAATTCACTCTTAATGAAGTTCATGCGTTCTTCATTTAGAGGTTTTATGAAATATCAGCCAATTGGTTAGTTGTGTCAAAAAATTCTAACACAACATCCCCTTTTTGCACATGATCTCTTAGAAAATGATGTCTAATGTCTATGTGCTTACTCCTAGAGTGTTGAATTAGGTTCTTTGAAAGATTTATGGCACTAGTATTATCACATTTGATGGGAATTTGATCAATAACTAATCCATAATCTCTTAATTGTTGTTTCATCCACAAGACTTGTGATCCACAACAACTCACTGCTACATATTTGGCTTCGGCGGTTGACAAAGAAAACCTCTTTCTTAGAACACCATGAAACTAAGCAATTACCAAGTAGTTGACAAGTACTAGAGGTACTTTTTCTATCCATCAAACTACCGGCATAATCCAAATCCGAGTATGCAATATGATCAAATGTATCACTCCTAGGATACTATAGTCCTAAATGCTTTGTGCCATGCAAATATTTTAAAATTATTTTTACGGCATGCAAATGAGACTTTTTAGGACATGTTTGAAAATGTGCACATAAACATGTAGCATACATGATATCGGGTCTACTAGAAGTTAAATAGAGAAGTGAGCCAACCATTCCTCTATATTTCTTTTCATCTACATTCTTACCCTTATCATCTTTGTCCAATTTGGTTATGGTGCTTATTGGAGTTTTGCTTGGCTTGCAGCCTTCCATCCCAAACCTCTTGAGTTGCTCCTTAGTGTACTTGGCTTGGTTGATGAAGATGCCATCTTTGCCTTGCTTGATTTGCAATCCAAGAAGAATTTGAGCTCATCCATTATGCTCAACTTAAATCCTTAGTCATGCAACTTGCAAATTCCTTGCGCAAACTCTCATTAGTAGCACCAAATATAATATCATCAACATAAATTTGGACAATGAGTATGTCATGCTTATGCCTTTTTATAAAGAGAGTAGTATCAATCTTGCCTTTTTTAAAACCATTTTTATAAAGAAATGAACTAAGCCTTTCATACCAAGCTCTAGGATCTTGTTTCAAACCATACAAGGCCTTAGTTAATTTGAAAACATTGTTTGGTAAATCAAAACATTCAAAACCAAGAGGTTGCTCAATATACACTTCCTCTTCAATAAAACAATTTAGAAAAGCACTTTTAATATCCATTTGAAAAAGTTTGAAATCCATGAAAGAAGCAAATGCTAAAAGAATAATAATGGCTTCTAATCTTGCAACTGGTGCAAAGGTCTCATCATAGTCAATGCCTTCCTCGTGGTTATACCCCTTGGTAATCAATCGGGCTTTGTTCCTAGTGACTTGACCTTATTCATCCAATTTATTTCTAAATACCCATTTAGTTCCAATTGTTGGATGATCCTTAGGTCTAGGTACTAAGTCCCAAACCTTATTCCTCTCAAATTGATTGAGTTCCTCTTGCATAGCAAGTACCCAACTCTCCTCATGGAGGGCCTCATCAATATTTTTAGGCTCTATTTGAGAAAGGAATGCAGGATTAGAATCTAAGAGCTTAAGTTGGTTTCGAGTACTTACACCCTTAGAGGTCTCATCAATGATGTTGTCCTTAGGATGATCCTTGGAGAATATCCATGTAGGTGGAAGGTCTCCATGCTCTTGTTGGTGATCTACATGAGCTTGATCATCATTCATTTGATTGCTTGCATGCTTTTCTTGTTGTGGATTGTCTTTGTCAAGCTCCTTTGAACTTTGAGGCTCATCTCCTTCAATGTTTAGCTTTTTAAGGTTACCTACAACATTACTACAAGAAGAAATACCTTTCACAAGATCAAGCTTCCTAGTTTCATCAAAGGTACAATGCATGGACTCTTCAACTACTAGAGTTCTTTTGTTAAAGACTCTATAAGCTTTGCTTGATTTGGAATAGCCTAAAAAGACTCCCACATCTGTTTTGGATGCAAATTTCTCAAGATAGTCCTTGGTATTGAGAATGTAACACTTACAACAAAATACTCTAAAATATGAAATATTGGGTGTTTTACCATTCCATAACTCGTAAGTAGTTTTGTTCAAAATAGGTCTTTTTGAAAGATGATGTGTTAATGGCCGTCCAAAAGTAGGTTGGTAATCCATACTCATTGAGCATTGTTCCAGCCATCTCAATCAATGTACAATTTTTCCTCTCTATAACACCATTTTATTGAGGAGTTCTTGGAAATGAAAAGTGTTGGCCTAACTGCTTTCAATCTAACTTATTTTGAGCTTAACAACCTTAATCAAGTGTTTAACAAAGTTTCCAAGTGTGTAGGTTAAGTGTCAAATCATAAAATCAAAGCTGAAAAAAGTGACCTGAAAATCACGCCTGTAATGCCCATCCATCGCCCACATCGCGCCCGGGACATTTTGGATCGCCCCCACGACCAAGTGCTCTGGAAAGTGCTGAAACCTTCTATTTCTCAAGTGCATGCGGTAAAGCTAGCTCGCTCCCATGATTCATATGACAAGATGATCAAGGCATAGGGCAAGCAGAAGCATTGCGCACGTAACCTAAGTGGCGGTAGGCACAACCTTATCCAGGCAGTTTGATCACGCCCATGATATAGCAATCACCGCCGTGATTCCAGTACCAAAAGGTTCAATGCTTGGTTCAGATATGATGATTGCGCCCGTGATGAGTGGACGATGGAATTCCAAATAGAAACAGTAGCCACAGCCTTATCTATGCAGGTTGGTCAACCCCGTGACCAAGGTATCGCGATCGCGATGCCTATAGGCAGAAATTGGATTCAATAGTGTCTTGTGTCAGCGATCACTCCATGATCATAGTCACCTTTCCACTACCAGCTCCATCACACCCACGACCATAGAGATCACCCCCGTGACCCTGTATGCATCTCGAGGAAAACTAGCCGTTGGAAGATTTTATGAATATCACGCTCACGATCTGACACCCTGTAGAGCATTTAATGCAACTTTTTCTAGATATTAGAAACAACTTTACAACTGTTTCTAACAGCTAGTTTTGGGTATTTTGGCTATAAATACTCATTATAAATGTGTCCCAACTAAGACACATTAATTCTTTGATAGCCAAACTCTTACAAATTTATTTCTTGTAATTTAAGCATTTACTCCTTGAGTTTGCTTATGTGTGGGTAGTTAGAATGCTAGAGCATTTGTTGCTTGGGTTGAGTGAATTAGCTACCTTTTACTAATGTCAATTCTTTGTGAGGTGGGGAAACACTAGGGTTGGGTTTTGAGTTAGCCTTAGTAAAACTCATTGTAATAGTTGAACATAGCCTTAGAAATCTTTATTGTAAAGGTTGTGAGATAGCCTTGTAAATCTCACATTGTAAAGGTTGAAATAGTCTTAGAAATCTTCATTTTAAAAGTAGTGAGATAGCCTTGTAAATCTCATCACATTGTAAAGATAGTGAGATAGCCTTGTAAATCTCACATTGTAAAGGTTGGAGATAACCTTGTAAATCTCATTTGTAATCCATTTGTCGTAGTGGAACCCCAAAGAATGTCTTTAGGAGAAGTGGACGTAGGTCAAGTTAGGACCGAACCACTATAAATTCTTGTCTATTCTCTAAAGCATTTTTAAATTTCTAATTCTGTACTAATTCACCCTCTCTTGGGTATTTTAATTGGTATTAGAGCCTAGTAGCTCATTTATACCTTAAGTGGGAGCTTAAAGATTGTAAAAGATGTCGGGTGATGGCTTTGGAAGCTTGAGATCTTATTTTCATGGAAGTGACTATCCTTATTGGAAATTACGTATGCAATGTTATTTGGATAGAGACCAAATTGATGTTTGGGATCAAGTTATAGAGGAATGGACTCCACCAACGACAACCATAAGCGAGGTGACAACAATGCTTGAAAGAAAGGATTGGGTTGAAGTACATCGAAAAAGCAACGGTAAGAACCATAGACCTATGTCTATCCTTCTTGGTTCTTTATCTAGAGAGGAATGTGCTAGGGTACAACATTATACCATTACCCATGCTATTTGGACAACATTGGCAAACTATCATGAAGGCACAACAAATGTGAAGAGCAAGAGGATTGAACTTCTTATTTATCAATATGAAACCTTCAAGAGGATGGCCGATGAAAATGTCACCTCACTCACCAATAGACTTCTAGCTTTGGTGGAAGGGCTAAGGAAACTTGGCAAAATTTACAATACAAGTAAAGTCAATAAGAAGATTCTTAGGTCCTTACCTAGGAAGAAGTTTGAAGTAAAGATTGCTTCACTTGAAGACTCCAAGGATCTTTCCACCATGAGAACCGATGGATCATAGGTAATCTCATGATTTATGAGATGAACTATGATGAAGATGAAAAGCTAGAAGCAAGTGAGAAGAAAGAGGAGAAGAGGAAGGCAATTGCTCTTAAAGCCTCTCAAGATCAAGATGAAGAGCTCAAGGATGAAGGCAAAGATGGTCCTAATGAACAACAACTAATATTGCTCTCCAAGAGAGTAATGGATCAGAGAAAGGGAAGGGTCATCTAGCAAGGGCAATGAAAGAGGCAACAACAGGGATAGAAGGAGAAGCATAGAAGTCTCCAAGAAAAGTGGCTCCTTTGTAAAGTGCTTTGAATGTGGCAAGAAAGGGCACAATAAATTGGATTGTCTCACTCTCAAAGGAAGGCACAAAGAAAAGCTTTAGTCCCGGTTGGGATGAAAATGATCAATCTACATCCTCTTCACAAGAAGAAGATGAGAGTGAAGACGAGAGGGAGGGTGAGACCTCCAACCTTGCTTTCATGGTAATTGACAACTCTTCTAATGAGGTAAATATTTCTTGCCTATCTACTTTTCCTTCTTTTTCTTCTGATTATGATAGTGATGATGATGACGATGATCCCATTGAACTCATAAAGGAGCTCAACCCCCAATGTACTCGCTTCCATTGTGAAATGGTTAAAGCTCAAAAACTTTATGAGGCGAGTAATTGGGAAGTTAATGAGCTAAGAGCTCAAGTAGAGGCACTTAAGCTTTCTCAAGGAGAGCTTAAAGGTCAACTACTTGCTTTGAGAAAGCTTAAAGGTCAACTACTTGCTTCTCAATTCAAAATCTCTTCAATGGAGACTCTTGCTAAAGAGAATGATTCATTAAAAAGTGAGGTGGAAAAATCAAGAGAATCCATTGCCAAGTTTCACAAAGGCAAGGAGAATCTTGATACCGTATTGGTGTCCCAAAGACCTCCCCTTGTGAGACATGGCTTGGGATTCAATGAGTGCTCTACTTTATGTGGTGTCTCTATAACCACTTTTGTTAAATCAGCATCACTACCACAAACTTCTAGTGTTGATGTTGCTAGGACTAAGCGATGGAAGCCTAAGTCTAAGCATGGAAATAAACCATCCAATGATTCCTTAGCCAAGAAGCCTAACACTTCTCAAGGCAAATCTAAGGGCAAGCCTCAAGGAAAACCCAAGGGTAAGGCTATTTCTAAAGGCCAAGCTCCTAAGAAACATCACATTAAACAAAAGGCTTTAAGCAAAAGGACCTTCTCTCCTGTTGGCCTTAGTGGCATCAATCCATCTTATTTTGAGTTTAACAACCCCTTATCTTTGTCTTACAAAGTTTCCAAGTGTGTAGGTTGTCTTTCAAACTAGTTTTGGTTTTTTCCTGTAAATCGTGCCCGGGATAAGGAAAATCACGTCCGTGACACAATATCGCACCCACGATCACACAATCGCCCCTGTGATATGGGACACATCTGCCCGCAAAATGCAGATCGTGCCCAGGACATTTGGTGAAAAATTTGAAGGATCTGTTTGCTTAGATCACGCCCGTGACCGTTCAAATCGCACCCGCGATTTAATCAAACAGAAGGCCATTTTCAAAGGCATCCTCTACATGGTCATCTCGGGCTCGCGATGGAAGATGTCGCCCCCGTGACATTCAAGGTAAAAAAAACTAGCCGTTAGACAGATCGCACCCGTGACTGATGGAACTGCGTCCGTGACCTGACACTTTTCAGTGCATTTAATGCAAAAGTTTTTAGACGTTAGACACAACTTTGGGGTTGTTTCTAATAGCTAGTTTTGGGTATTTTGGCTATAAATACCCATCATAAATGTTCTTCAACTAAGAACATTAATTCTTTGATAGCCAAACTCTTGTGAATTTATTTCTCATACTTGTAATTAATTTTTGTTTGGTTTAGGCAGCTAGAACAATAGACCATTTGTTGCTTGGGTTGAGTGAATTAGTTATCCATTGTGCTAGTGTCAATTCTTTATGAGTTGGAAAACACTAGGGTTGGTTATGAGTTAGCCATTTGCAAAACTCATTGTAAAGGTTTGGTGTTAGCCTTTTGGAAACATTAGGGTTTGTGAATGAGTCTTGGGTAAAACTCATTGTAAAGGTTTGGGATAGCCTTGAAATCCCTTGTAACACTATTGTGGTTAGTGGAACCCCAAAGAGGTCTTTGGGAG
>CANYLF014376296.1:0-13529 GCA_948193215.1 Bocquillonia castaneifolia
TAAAACTTTGCTACTTATAAGCATAACAGCTGATGGACCCAATTGAAAGACAAAAAATTCAAGAAAATAGCCTAAAGAGTACTCAGATTTCTCTGTAATGTCCACTGTAGCTCACCGGTCTTCTTTGACGAAGAACTTGAGCTTCCAGCCATTATAATTCACAAGCTTATATTCAAATTAAAGCTCTCACTCTCCCCATCATTTCTATACCTTTTTCCCTTCTTTGACGATCAACGGAGAATTTTCAGTTTGAAAATCCGGCGAAGGCTGCCTCCCATGGAACTACACCTTCCAGCCAGTATTTGTAAAAATTGATGTTATATTTGGGTTCTGAACACCCATAAACATCGGGAAGAGGCTGACTGCGATCTTGAGGAGCTTGTTTTGGTGGTGAACGGCAGCAAACGTAGGAAACGCCACCGTCAGGTTTCAGGACTCGATCCATGGTTCTGGGCTATATTGGAGGTGCGTGTGAGGTATGGATGGCATCATGGTGGAGAGGCGGTCATTTCTAGGTGGTTTTGGTGGCCGACAATGGAGCATGGGTCCTACGCACCATCGTCTGCGGTGGCTGTGGGTCTCACCTTAGACAGCCTCCAAAATAATTTTAAAAATTCCTGAAAATTATTTCGAGCAACTTTAATAAAGGACCAATAGGCAAATAATGTATATATTTTAAATTAAAAATTCCAGAAGCAAATTATTGGTTTGTGGAAGTTATTGATTTGCGTGTTATGCGTCTAATTTAATTGTTTGGATGTTTTATATGTTAAAAGCATGTTATATATGTTATAACTAACTTGAATTGGATTTGATTTGGATGAATTTAATAATTAGATTAATTAATTGGATATTAGGACTGTTTAGACCATGTAGCTGAATATTGAATTCTCGGACTGTTGAGGACTATTTGGACATTAAATAAGTATAATTAGTACATATAAATGGTGATAAGTTCAATAAATAAATAAATATAGATGATGTTGGTTAAGTGCTGTAACTGTTGTGTTTGGTAAGTCCTGGTAATTTGGTACGCTCGGCAATTAGTTATGATTATAGAAGTGTTGTTTTTATGCAAGATGGGCTCCACTTCGGTGGAGAGATGACCATTTTATAGGGGAGGTTTTGCAAAATTTTTGGGAGAATTTTCTCATAAAACGTGATATCGAATTGAACGGATTAAGTAATATAATGTGTTTATAGTTATAGGCTGATGATATAAGTTTCGATCTTTATATAGTAATCTAGATTCAATTAGGAATTAGGTTATGATTATAGAAGTGTTGTTTTTATGCAAGATGGGCTCCACTTCGGTGGAGAGATGACCATTTTATAGGGGAGGTTATGCAAAATTTTTGGGAGAATTTTCTCATAAAACGTGATATCGAATTAAACGGATTAAGTAATATAATGCGTTTATAGTTATAGGCTGATGATATAAGTTTCGATCTTTATATAGTAATCTAGATTCAATTAGGAATTAGGTTATTTCCTTAATCTAAATTCTATTCTTTTATGTATATATTCTGTATAAAGTAGCAGAGCCGGAGGTAGAGCTGGTAATTCAGGAGCGCACGGAGGCGCACACTCGTCTTGTGAGTTAATTTCATGCTTATGAATTGCTAATAGATTTATTTTCATTATATCATAATAACCATATTATACATGTTCATAACATAATGCATATCATTATTATTAGGATATATATGTTATTCATTCTCTGTGATTATTACTGTGAATTGTTGTGCTTGTGGTTAGAGGATCGTTATGGGACAAGCTACCTGGTGGGTGTCACCAGGCTGTGTGCACACAGGAGTTAGGTATGTAAAATGGTATGAGCACAGGATGGGGCTTTCTTGGTGAGGGTTTCCCGAGCGTCGATTCTTTTAACTGTTTGCACTACGGCTTGCTCGGTTAGGGCTTCCCGAGCGGCAGTTGCATTTATATTCTGGGGCTGCTCGGTGAGGGCTTCCCGAGCGTCAGACGAGATATATTGGAAAAGAGACCCACATGGACATAAGTGAATTATTATGATTAGGTTGGGGTAGAAGTCTGTTAGGTGTTCTATCTCAATCCTCTACCTTGTATGCTATGATTGAATCATTCATCTGTGTGACTGTATGTATAGTATTATTTATAATATTTATAGTGTGTGCTTGTGTGTATTAGGTTGCATTTCATGAGTATGAACTTAATTCACTCAGTGAGGTTTGACTCCCCTCAATTTATTTTTTAGGATTCTCTTCAGACCTCTGTCAGTAAACCTCTACGTCGGCCTTCTTCTTCACCGGTAATTTTCAGTACGTTCAAGTACTAATATTCGGGTATATTTAATCTAGCGGCTGCAGTAGTAGTGTATTGTGTTAGTATGATTAACTTATGTTTTTTTTATCGGACATGTATTATTATTATGATGTTATGATATGTTATCTATGAATGATCTGCTATGTTTGGATGGTTATAGCCAGTGAGGCTCCAGCTAGTATGCTGGTTATATTATGATAGTAGACGATTATTATGAACTATATGTATGCTTGATATTGGCAGGATTATATTTATTTTGTCAAACCATAATATATAATTCTGGTATATTATGTTGGTTTATGATATTTAACAGGTGTTAGGCTAGCCACAGGTTCCGGTAGAATATAGCTTTCCCGTTCCCTACGCCGGTCACGTAACCCAGGTTTGGATCGTGACAATTATATAAACTAAATGATTGATAAATTATTAATCTATAATGTATGATAAAATATAATAATGATTGGATATAATATATTAATTTATCAATATAGAAAATAATATTTATAATTAAATTACATTACAATTTATTATACAAATAACATATACATTTTAAAATATTATTGATTATTATAATTTAGTATAAGTTAGCTAGTACAGTTTGATATATTTTTGTACAATTTTTTATCTAACGTTTAAAAATATCTATATCTAGAAGCTTATCAATTAAAGTCAATGATAGCTTAAAAATCAATAATACAATTCAATTGTGGATTTTTTTCCGCAGTTATCTTTCGGTTAAGGACTAATTAACTAAACACTATACCTGACAATTTCAGACACAATACGACTAAATGATACAGCACTTCACAAAATTAAGTGGGTTTTGACTCAATATAAATGAGTTTAGCTCAAAAATGCATCAACGCATTTATAGCACGATTAATTCCATATTTGAACAGATAAAACACGTTTAATGCGTTTAAAGATGATTAGATATGTTCAATTAAAGATATTATTTTGTTACCCATTTAATATAACTCATATATACATGTTGAAATCCATTTAAATTATTTACATTTTTTTCATCCATTTATACAAAACGCATAAACTAATTCATATATAAATAATTTAAATTTATGAGGTTAATTGAGTCAATATGGTTCAAAATGTAAATTAATCGTCATAGATACTTTTTATATCACATTTTTTTCAATTTCTTATAATTATCTATTTATATTTGTTTAAGTTTCTTTACAATCAAATTTTAAATATCTTCATCCGTATATCATTGAAATTTTTGATGAATATAATAATATATTTTAGAATATTAATTATATGATTAATTTAAATTCATTTTATAAATTATACTTCATATGATTATATTTGTTAATTATATGTGTGTGTAAATTTTTTTATTTTAAGGTAAATCATTTGAACTTATACAAAAATTTAGCAAAAAGTTATTTCGTAAACTCATATATTTAGGTCACAGATATATAAAGTTGCATTAAGTAAAATAAATTTTAAATAAGCCATTACTCAATTAGTAAACTAATTTTTGTACTCTATTTTAAATAATCATTACCTATTTTTTAAAATATAGTGTTCAAAAGAGGATTGTCCTTTCTTTTTTCCTTCATGTCTCGACCCCAAATTAGGCTTTTATTAAATGAGTTTTGTCAATCTAAATATAAAAGTGTATTTTCATTGTGATGATCAAATTATGATTATTTAAGTCTTGTCTTTTGACAAGTGAGTGTTGTCTTGTCTTCTGACAAGTGAGATAGTCTGACCTTCTGTTAACGTTTTTTTATTTTCTCGACCATGGATTCTTATCAAGACAATCTGGATACAGATTTTGCGAAGGGTATTACATTGGAAGAGGAAGAAAGTACTGGGTTGGTACTGGATGAGGAGACGAATCAACTAGCACAAGGGGAGTTTAGGTGGTGTTTAGTAGGGAGATTCTTATATGATAGAACAATTAATTTTGTAGCCATGAAGAATACTCTGGCTTCGTTATGGCATCCAGTAAAGGGTGTGAGCATTAGGGACCTTAATCCAAATCTATTTCTTTTTTAGTTCTTTCATGAATTAGATGTTAAAAGGGTGGAATCTAATGGTCCTTGGACATTTGATCAGCGAGTTCTTGTCCTAAAAAGGCTGAAGATTGGGGAGCAACCAGCAAATGTAGCCTTCTCTTCTTTGGAAATATGGGTCCAGATCCATGACTTGCCTATTGGCTTCTGTTCTGAGAAAGTCATGATTCATATTGGCAATTATATTGGCACATTCAAAGAGTCTGATTTGAACAATTTTGGTGGAGTGTGGAGGAAATATGTGTGAATTAGAGTTGCATTTGATGTTCAATCTCCATTGAAACGAAAGATGAGATTGAAGAAACAATGGGGCGAGTGGGTATGGGTAAATTTTCAGTATGAAAGATTGCCAATGTTCTGCTTTTATTGTGGCCTTATTAGGCACTCCGATAGTTTTTGTGAAAGGCTTTTTGACAATGATCAGGTTGGACAGGAAAGAGCATATAGTACATGGCTACGAGTTAATCCGAGGAAAAATAGTACTAATCAGATGGAGGAAAGATGGCTCCTTTATATGGCACTGATCCTGTCACCACCGGTGGAAAGCAACCTGGAAGATCATATGGCAGTTGTTATGGAAAGTGGAGTGGTTAGTGGAAGTGATAAGGGGAAGAGCGTAATGCATGGGAAGGATGGGAACGTGCATGGAAATAATAAGGGTGATCAGGGACGTATGGGCAATGATCTCGGAAAGGCTATTGATAGTGCTGGAAAGTCAACTGTCAATATTAACTTACTTGAGCCAACTGGCCAAATCATGCAAGAATCTTCTCACGACTCCAGTGGGCTTGTCATTGTAGATCTGAAAAAGGAGACGTACTGATGCTGTTAAAGTAGGGCCTTCTATTGAGATGTGTAATGAGTCTTCATCCGGGCCAAAAAAACTCATTATTGGCGGGTTCTGGTTGCTCCCAGGCCAGCCCAGCTCAATGAGTATTTTAAGTTGGAATTGCCGTGGGCTTGGCAACCTACGGACAATTCATGTGTTATTGGACTTGGTCCAAACTAAGAGGCCGTTGTTTGTGTTTTTGATGAAAATTATGATTGGTGAACAGAGGGTGGATGCTATTAGAAGGTCTATGGGCTTTGGAGGTATGTTTGTGGTGTCTAGGCAAGGTCATGGTGGTGGTCTTGCGTTGCTTTGAAGAGATAAACACTTAGCTCAATTATTGAGCTATTCTTCAAATCACATTGATATTTTGGTATAGCAAAAGGAGGTAAATATGTGGCGACTGACTGGTTTTTATGGCTACCCAGAGAGGAGTCGAAGGCGTGAGTCTTGGAATCTCCTCCGGCAACTCTGCTCCAAATATTCTCTTCCCTGGTGTTGTATTGGAGATTACAATGACTTAGTCTCTCATAAGGAGAAAAGGGGTCGATGTACTCAACCAAGCTGGTTACTATCAGGTTTTCAACAAGCGATTGATTTTTGTAGCTTTATTGATATTGGGATGCAGGGGTACCCATTCACATGGGAAAGAGGTCGTGGTACCGATAATTGGGTGGAAGAATGGTTAGATTGTGCTTTGGTAACCCAACCTTGGCTTTTAATTTTTAGCAATTGTAAACTATGGAATTTGGAAGCAGTCAGTTCTGATCACTCTCCCATCTTCCTAGACTTGGGTTTAAATGTGTGTAGCAGGATCAGTAAACGTTTTTGTTTTGAAAATGCATGGATAAGGGAAGGGGGATTTAAAGAGATGGTCAGGCGATGTTGGGGTGAATCTCATTCTCTTTCTCTTCAAGAAAAAATTGCCTTCTGTGGGGAGAAGTTTAAAAGCTGGGGAGATCAACAGAGTTTAGTATTTTAGGACCAAATGGCTGAGGTTAAGAGAAAACTTCATCGATGCCGTGGTAGTAGGGATCCAGATGTTGTGGCTAGTTATAAGAAGGCCCAATCACAATATTCTTTTCTCTTAGCTCAGCAACAGGATTATTAGGGTCAAAGAGCAAAGAAATTTTGGTTACAATCAGGTGATTCTAACACCAAATATTTTCAGGTCTCAGCGTCAAATAGGAAGAGACATAACACAATTTTTAAACTTAAGGATGAACAGGGTGTTTGGTTAACGTGGGAGACAGGTCTTGCTGAGCACATTATGAATTACTTTGTTGATTTGTTTTCAGCTAATGGGGGAGATAGTGACTCGGTTCTGAAGTGTATCAATCGCAAAGTTACTGCAGCTCAGAATCAGATGTTGATTGATGACTTTTCTTCGACCGAAATTAAGGAAGCTTTGTTCAGTATGCATCCGGACAAGTCCCGTGGCCCAGACGGTATGAATCCGAGATTTTTTCAAAAGTATTGGGATATAGTGGGTAATGATATCATTAAATCATGCCTGGATATTCTTAATTCTTGCTCTTTTCCTCCTGGGTTCAATGAGACTTTTATTGTCTTAATCCCAAAGAAAAGGAATCTAGAATTGATTACAGACTTGAGACCTATCTCACTCTATAATTTTATTTATAAGATCATTTCCAAGTCTTTGGCAAACAGATTGAAGGGTGTCCTTAATGCTATCATTTCTGACTCACAAAGTGCATTCATCCCGGGTCGTCTTATTACAGATAATGTTATGGTTGCAGGGGAGAGTATGCATTTTTTGAAGAGGAAATCTCAAGGGAAGAAAGGGGTGGCGGCACTGAAAATAGACATGAGTAAGGAGTATGACAGCATCGATTGGGATTTTTTGAAAGCAATTATGCTTCAGATTGGTTTTCAGACAAGGTGGGTTGACTTGATGATGCTACGTGTTTCTACTTTTCACTACACAGTTACTCATGCTGGGAAGGAGATGGGCCCTTTTGTTCTAGGTAGGGGGTTGCGTCAAGGGGACCCATTATCACCGTATTTATTTCTATTATGTTCTGAAGGTTTGTCAGCAATTATAAGGGAAGCAGAGAGTAGGAATCTCATCCATGGCTGTCGAGTGGCCCGTAAGGCTCCAGCTATTTCTCACCTCTTATTTGCAGATGATAGTTTTCTTTTTTTCAGAGCAGATGAAGTGGAGAGCACCAGGGTCAATGAGCTGTTGTACTTATATTCGAAAGCTTCGGGTCAAACTATTAATTTTCAGAAGTCAGCAATTTTCTTCAGTTCCAATACCAGCCAGCAGGATCGCGTATCAGTTTGCACTAAGCTGGAAGTGAAAGAGGGGTTGGCGTCAGGTAGTTATTTGGGGTTGCCTTCCCTTATTGGTCGAAATAAAAAAGAGATTTTCTCCTTTGTTAAAGATAAAGTTCATAGCATAATTCAAGGGTGGAAGAGTAAACTTCTATCGCAAGCGGGGAAGGAGATTTTGCTTAAAACAGTAGCACAGGCAGTCCCCAATTACACAATGAGTGTTTTTCTTCTTCCTTTGGATCTTTGTACGGATTTGGAGAAAATGATGAATTCTTTTTGGTGGGGCTCAAAGGGAGATGGGAGAGGTGGCATTCGATGGTTTTCATGGGGAAGGATGTGTGGTTCGAAGATTCAGGGAGGTATAGGTTTCAGGAGACTTCATGAGTTTAATTTGGCATTGTTAGGGAAGCAAGTATGGCGGCTTCTAACTCAACCAAATATTCTGGTGTCTAAGATTTTTAAAGCCAGGTATTTTCTGATACTGCTATTTTTGATGCTAAATTGAGCTCTAATCCAAGCTATATATGGCGGAATATATATGCGACAATGCCACATGTGTTGTGAGATTGTAGGAAGAAAGTGGGATCGGGAGAACAAATTGATGTTTGGAAAGATCCATGGTTACCTAATCACCCACTGGTTTTATTTCTACAGAAGTTCCTGGGGGTCTCAAGAATGTACAGTCAATAGCCTTATAGCTCCTGGTTCTCTTAATTGGGTTGTTGACCTTATTAGGGATATATTTAATATACAGGACCAGCATCATATTTTAGCCATTCCACTGAGTATTCGGATGGGATATGATAAATGGATTTGGATAGGTGATAAGTCAGGTGTCTATACGGTGAAACGGGGATATGCAAAATTAAGGGAGGGTGCTGCAGAAAATTTGGCTGTTGATAGAAATGATCTATGGCGCAAGTTGTGGAAACTATCCGTTCCTCCGAAAGTTAAACTTATGGTTTGTAAAGTTGGTATTGGATGTTTACCAACAATGGATAAACTCTTGGCTTGTCATGTGGATGTTAATCCCCTATGTCTGGTTTGTAAGGCTGCTCCAAAATCAACAATGCACAGTCTGCTACATTGTCCTATCGCTAAAGAAGTGTGGTCTTCTGCGGATGTTCATATCACTTCACTTGATGCTTCTTTCTATGAGTGGTTGAATGATTAGTTTAGGGGTGCTTTTGCTAGTGGAAAGGAAACTATAGCTATGCTTCTATGGAGTCTTTGGAGAAACAGAAATGATACCTTATGGAATAACTGTCGTCGAAGTTCTCAATAGATTATAAGGATTGCTCAGTTCAGTGTGGATCAATGGAAGGCAACCTAATCTAATTTTGTTAAGGACAAGTTTTTGCATGAAGGGGATGGCACATCAGTGTGGTAGAAGCCTTTGCCGGGCTTTGTGACGTGCAATGTGGATGCTGCAGTGTTCAATAACAGTGGCCAAGTGGGATTTAGAGCAATCATTCGTGATTATGAAGGTAAATTTATTATTGGAGCTACTCACCTTATTCCTGGTCCTTCGGATCCATTGACAGCAGAAGCTCTCTGTTTTCGTGAAGCCTTGAGTTGGCTAAAAGCTAAGAACATTCAAGCAAAGGTGGTTATCCAATCTGACTCCTTGTCTGTTATTAATGCTCTCCGAAGTGATACAATGGATGCTTCTTATATAGGTAGTCTGATTGCAGATTCTAAACTATTGTTAAGTTCTATGGTTGATTTTCAGATTAGTTTTATTGGATGCCCAGCGAACTGTGTTGCTCATGCTCTTGCTCGTGCAGCACGTTCTTTGCCTGGAGTTATTTGGAGATCTATAGCTCCTGACTTTCTAAGTACTGCTAGTAGCTCTGATTTGCTCTTAATATAATTTTATCTTCCCTTTCAAAAAAAAAAATATAGTACTCATAGTTTTTTTTTAAGCTTAAAACTAAACCATTTAAATTATTGACACGATTAATAACACAATAAAACACAACACATTATTAAACAGTTTGGATTTATTGTAAAATGAATTCAAATCATAAACATGTCAACTTATTTATGATACGATTAATTTTATGTATAAACGGATCAAACACTTTTAAACTTGAATTGCTATGTTTATTACATATCTTGCCAAGCACCTCATTAAGGCCATCCCCAACCCACGTTAAAATAGCGTGAAACTTTAAAATTGAGTGTAAAAATTCACTCAAACCGAAAGTATTTCAGACACCATTTTAGTGTCAAGCTGCAATACCACGTTAAATTTGATGCGACGCTATTTTTTAACACTATTTTTTACTTTTTAAAATTTACTTTTACTTTACAAATTAATTATAATATGAAGAAAATAAAAGTTTAGAAGGAATTCTGTGAGAATACTCTTTATGGTGTTAAAAATAGAGTAGATGATTGGAGAATAAAACACAGTAGTAGGATTATTTTAATGTAAAACTAACACCATTTGGGATAATGACATATTTGGTGTCTGAACTTTTTAAAATTTTACAATTAGGTGTTTCAATTTTTTTTTTATTACAATTGAGTATTGTAACCTGTAAAATAATTACAATATAGTGTTTTTGACAAGTTACCAACAAGTTTCCCAGAATATATGACAATTATGATTTTTCATTAAGCCCATATACTTTAAATATGCTCTATTAAGTCCTTTTATAATTATTTTACTCTATTAAATCCTCAAACAATTATATTATTTTTATTTCATTATGGACTTCCTTTTTTGTTGTTGACAATTCAATTAATAAAAAATTAATTTTCATTTGATCCTTAAACTTATTTTTACTCTTCAATTCCATTAATGTTTTTTATTAAATCGAATAAATTGTTCTATAATATATTTATACTATTCAAAATAAAAGTTATGAAAATAAATATAATTTTTTAAACAATTAATTTTGATACAAATTAAAATTTAGCTTTCACACACACCCATTATATGATAGAAATTTATAATATAAAATTTTTTTCTTGAAAATTGGATATGATAAATTTTTCAAACAGTTTCATAACACATAATAAAATTTAATAAATTTATTTTATGAATTTTTTTAAATTGAAATATAATAAAAATAAAATATTTTAATCACCTTTAAATTTTTTATTATGTTATATTTTTTAATTTTAACATCTTAATTTTGAATTTTGTCTAGTTAAAAATTACCCTTGGACACTAAAATCAAATGTATTAAAAAGTAAAACTACAATAAATATTAATTAACTATTTTTTAGTTGTTAAAATTTAAATGCAAGAAAAAAAATTTAAAATATAGAAACAAATATTATTAATTACTTTTTAAATAAAATTAAAGCATAAAAAAATTAAATTGTATAAAAAATCAATTTTTGGACAAATTTGAGACAAATATAAATTTAAGGGTCAAAATAAAATTTTACTTCAGTAATTACCTGTTGAAAAACCTTGTTCATAATTATTTTATAATTTGCAACACTCAATTGTAATAAAAAGAATTCAAACACTTAATTGTAAAATTTTGAAAAATTACAACACCAAATATTTCATTATCTCACACCATTTTAATGTTTTTGGGTTGGATATGAAATTGGTGGTATATAAAGTAGTTTCATTTAAAAAGTAAGGGCAAAAATGGAATTGAGGAAAAGAAAAGCAGTCTCACGTGAAGACAGTTGGCATTACAAAACAATGGAATATTATCAAACGCGGTTATATGATAGTTAATGTGGGGTCCGCCAAAGCTGATGTTAGATTTTCTACTAATAAAAAAACAAGAGAAGCTTCTGTTTTGCGTGTGTTTAATCTCCACATGCTAATTTGACTCCTGTTGAAGTTTCTTCAAATTACTGTCTTTTTTTTTTTTTCAATTCTACATCAGTTTTATGATACATTTATTTATTTTGCTTCAGCTTTGAGTTACTTAATATTCTTCTAGTTGCAGTCATTGTTTTCAAAATTTAGGTGCTCAACCAAAAAAAATGTCATTAGTTTACTGTTTCGTCGGTTAGCCATTTAGCCATTGATTTTGAATTTAATCATTTGGTCGGATTAATCCAATTGATTAATTGAACTGATTAAAAAATACGAGCTTGTTTCTTCCAGTTCAGAGTTTAATTGGAGTATTTTATCAGTGTATTGAAAATTTCAAGTTTGATCAATCTAAAGCCAGAATAATTAAAAATTAATCAAACTTTGATCTAATTAATAATCTTGAGTTCGAGTCTCAGATCCACTGAAAAAAGGTAAGGGAACTCTTATGAGTTTAAAAAGCTAGCGCCGGCTTCTCACAAGAGATTAGTTTGAGTCCGTAGGTCTGGGATACAAAAAAAAATAATTTCAGTATTTTTCTTCATTTAGACCATATTAACCATGGTTTCTGATTATTCATCAAAAAAATATTATTCATCAAAAGAACTATGGTTTGTGATTGAAGTTCGACTAGTTAGTTTAATCCAATTTTTAAAACCATAACTACAAGTGACTTGGGCCAAATTTTTTATTTATTCATATTTGTTCCCCATTTTATTTGTTTGCTTTTTTCCCCTTTTCCCTCTTTGTTATAGAATGTTATAGTAGAAAGAAAAAGGATTGCATTAGGGTTTTAGAATTTTCTTCTATTGGTCTATTGAAAGGTATATTCAAAACTTTCGGCTTTGAACTTCTAGAATTTCGTTTTGAACTTTTTTTCTTTAAAGATAAACACTTTTTTTATCGAAAATTGTCAAGTAATTTGAGTTTGATATAATTAAGAGAAATCCATTACAAAAAAAAAAACGTGTATTGCTAAAACCTTAAAAATCCGTCGCTAATTGAATTGTGACGGAAAAGGCCCATCACTAAAAACCTCGTCGCTAAGCAAAAGTTAATGAGAAATCTTATAGCGGTTGGAAAATACATCCGTCGTTAATTAGTGATAGAAAAATACGTTGCTAATTTTGCAACAAAGGAGGACAATAATATAAAATAGCGACGAAAAAATATAAAATTAGTGACGGATAATCCGTTGCTAATTAATAATATTTTAAAAAATAAATTAATTGTCCAAAAAAGTAATATAATGAAATTTTATTTTTCAATTAATGAAGATAATAGTAATTATATAGTACGAATTTTTAATGTCCAATGTTTTATATTCAAACACCACCATAATCATCTTCATCAACTAATTAAAGAAAAGAAAAAGAAATAAGAAGAAAATGATAAAAGTCAAATAAAAAGAAAAAAAAATGATAAAAGTAAAATGAATATTGAAAATTTTAAATAAAATTAAAAAATTTATGAAATAAAATTATTAACTAAAAGTTAATAACTAAAAATTTATAAAGAAAAAAAATCTGTGAGCCTTTTTGGGCATTTAACTCCTGTTTTGATGATGATTAAAATCCTACGTTAATCAATTTTACTAATATATTTTTGTAAACAATTTTTTAGTTTCTTATACATGCAATGGGATGTTGCACAATAGTGAAATGGACCGTTTCATATGGAAACAACCTGTAGCTATTAGAGAAAATTCAACTCTTTTCCATTCAGAGAAGCAGTGAGGGACACAGTCCTATTGGCCTTGCAACAGCCTAAATGAAAACGGACCGTTTCAGGTTGAAACAGGCCGTTTCTCATGAAACGATCCAGAGTAACGCTGTTACTATTTGAAACGGCTAGTTGCACAACCTGTTGCAACTTAACTGTCAACGTGCTCATTATGTTTTAAAATTGAAATAAAGAGTAGAAACGGTAAAAAAACATAATGATTGAAGCTGCAACGTTTTGGAACTCAAAGAGGCTATAAAAGAGCATTTCTAAATAGTGTAAGAGGAGATTAACAGCTTTCAATCTTTGAATTAATTACAATTACCTCAATTACATAAAACCCTATTTTTTTTCTCATTATTCAATTTTGTTGTTAATTATTGAGCCTTGTGTGCTCAGTTTAAATTCCTTGTAAAGCTAACTCTTGGGGAGTGAGGTTTAGGAATTAATTGTGAAAGGTTTAAGTGTTGTCCTAAAGATTAAAACACTTGAGTTCAAGGGTTTCTAGTGAGTGAAACACTTGGATAGGTTTTTGGGTTAGCCT
>CANYLF014377507.1:0-19842 GCA_948193215.1 Bocquillonia castaneifolia
TATTATTATTATACATTATCAAGTTAGTAGTTCAGTGTGGTCCATTATCAGACTATATACATTGGGAAAGATTAAGTGTGAATTACTAAAAAGGAAAGAAGATTAATACATATTATGTAGAAACTTTTATTTAAATAGAAGTATAATGTATATGCCAACTAATAAACCTTCCTTTATTGAATACAATTTCTATTAAAATAACTACATGTACATTTGAACCCGTTTAACTTGTGAAATTGTAATGTTGTTCCGTTAATTCCGTTCAAAACACAATCAAGCTTGAGGTTTCTCACTGGCCATTGAAAGGAAAACTGGACCAGAATGGTAATAAAATATATATTATATTACATAGTATTACTTTTATAATTAAATAATAAAATGTACTATAAATTAACAAATTTACCATTTTGTGAAGATCAGTGCTGATACATCTAATAAAACCTTAAAAATGAGTAAAGTAATGAAGATAAATCTTGAAAAAAAATAATTAATTAATACATTTTTAAGTTTACAAATGAATACTACTATGTATTTTAGTATAAGGGAGGTAGTAGTATATATAATTTATATATTGTTGTTGAGTTTATTGTCTCAGTTGCAAAGACAAGAGTGCTTGGTGCTTGTTTATCATCTATCCCCACACTCCATGTTACCAGCAAAATTTCCCTATAAAATCAACACAATTGAGGGATCTCAACTCCATGTGCCAAGTGTCAGTACGATCCAAAGTTGCATGTACCTACATTTTATTCGAAAACAAAATCCTGGCTATTTATTATTTTAAAAAAATATTTTCCAAAATATGTACAGGAAGATATAATTTACATTATGTGGATCGCCACAACAATTTTACAAGCCATATTATTGCAAAAGCACGTGCTGTTTTTATTTTTATATTTTTTATAGGTTTTTTTTTTTAATTTTTGAATCTAGAAGAATTATTATTATTTTTTACACTAGTAGTTGCCACTTGACAGGATTGAACCCAAGGTAGTTAAAAGGGAATAGACGGAAAAGACAGGCCAATAAATATAGGTTGAACATCTAATTATTTCTCAAGGGACTCTGCAAAATTAATTGTAGGTTTAATTTTCTGTATAGGGAATGTTTGGATTAACATCTTCAAATGCATGGATTTCACTAAATCAATTATCAATGGGATATAAGAAACCTAGGTTTTCATAAGTGTGATATGATTTAACTAAGTTCAAATATTTGGTATGTTAATTAATTCCATGAAATTTAATAGCATTTTTGTAATTATGTTAAAATTTGTAAAATACTTCATTCATTAAAATGGAAGAATTTATGAAAACCCATCTCTTATGTGGGTCTTCACAAACCTCGATTTTGAAGGTTTTTAAGAAATCATTGATTGTGTAAAATTTATAGATTCTTCTTTATTTTTGACGAACCAAACAATTGAATCCATTAAAATCCATGATTTGTTTAAAAACCATCATCCAATTCCTTCATACCAAACATTGTCATAGAATATTGTGACAACTATTCTTTATGTTCTAAAAAGATGAGTAATTTTAAAGAATTATTTGTCACCGATTGTAGACGGTAATTTAATGTGCTATATGGTCAAATATCATATGTGCCTTCATTTATTATAATAGTGAATTTTGATTTTAATATGTAGTTTCAAGGAATTAATTTATTAAATGAGGATATTTGTGACATTTTTTTAACGAATTAATGGATTTTACGTAATTAAACTTACTTTCTCAATATGGATATTTGTTAAAAAAATGTCCATCTTTTATTATCATGTTAGTATTTATTTTAAATTAGTGACAAAAAGCTGTGTGAAATTGGTCAATTTGTTGGATTTTTATTTGAGTGGGCAAATTGTCCGATTCGAAATTTGAATGAATACGTAATTTAGATTTAGTAAAAACACTAATTAAGAACATGAATGTTAAGTGGGGAATGAAATGGGGCACTTTCCATCCCATCTCACGCGCTGAAAAATCATAAAGTCAAAGAGATATTAGTGGTGAAAATGGTGCAGAGATGTTCTTCGTCCATCATTTTCCAAATTACAATTCACGTACAAACGTGTACGTCTGCTCGGCCTTAAAAGGAAAAGGGAAATTCATCATCACAATTTACCTTCAATTTCGACGTCCATGATCTTATAGCATCAACTTTGGCATTTAATTTGATTTTAGTCGCACCACTCACTAAATGCCACAAATCCTTTCCTTTTTACTCTTGAGATTTCGGATAAGAATGAACCAAAAGAAAAATGTCTCCAACCAATCACCTATAGGGATTTTTTTTTTTTTTTAAGCGGTGATTCTTGACCAAAACAATGTGGATGAATATTATTTAATGGTAAAAAATAATTAGGGTTTCATAAAAGAAAGTTAATGAAAACAAAGTTATAAAAGTATAGGAAATAGGAGAATTTGAATTTCAACAACGAACCAACTAAACTAATAGCAACCCACTAGCTAATTACCCTTTTGGAGTTTATCCCTCTTGGGGGGAAAAAGAGGTTGCATTATATGGGGATTGGGGCGAGCCATATATAGTCACAAAAGTTAGAGCTATGCCTATTATATGATTACTAAAATGAATGGCAAATGTTATAATGTTGGGTTGAGTAATTAAATTAAATAAATATAGTATATTCATAGCAAAAGAAAGAAAGGAAAACCAAGTGGACAACAAGACACAACTTAAAACGCACTAGACCAATAAAAGTGGTTGCAAAAGAATATTTTTGAAAGCATTAAAATTATTTGTCAAAAAGAAGAAATTGTAACAGGAGATACAATTAACAATTGCAGATAGCACTATAGTAGATATGTATATATATAATCATCCATGGAAAGAATTTTTTGCTGTTTGGGTCCAATTACAATATTTTTTGGGATGGAAGTCAATTTTGTGGTTACTTTTAGAAATGTGTGGTGTTGAAAGTCAATCCAATAACGTAAAATTCAACAAGATTTGTCACATAATATTGCTTTGCTGGATTCTGCTGGCTACTTACAACATTTTATGTGGTCAGGTTATACATCTGTATGGGTGCAGGAGCAATCATAACATCAACATTATCCACTTAATCACCGTTTTATAGATGAAGGCCAAACTACGTCAACAAGGTATAGATTAACATAACATGGTGCTTCTCATTAAAAATAAAATATAGATGGTTGTGAATCAAGTTTAATTTAGAAGTTTAGATTCGAAACCCTTCTCCAACTTTAAAAAAAAAAACATAACGTGATACTTTTATTGTTATTTGTACTTTAATCAAGCAATCTAGCATCATAATAAAAATATTCAAAGTTTAAAATGTATTCTTCCCTTCTTCCTAATGCTTTAACTTTAGAGTTATATTTTAAAGAGTAATCATACATCACTTTGCTAAAGGTTTTATAGATATGTATGAGTTACTTAGGATTTTGCTAATTAGTGATTAACCCTTACCTATGTGTTTCTTGTGATATTGATAGGATAGAGAAAGATGTCATGTTGATATAGTAATGTCTTGATGACTTGAAACATGTCATATAACTGTCTTTCACTGTGTATTTTTTCTTAGAGTGAGCTTAAAATTTATTTGGACTAGCTCTTACTAGGTTTATCCATTACTAATATTTTTTTATATAATAAATCACCATTTGTTATTGTACGTATATAGAGAGAAGATTGTAGAATTGAAATAAATAACTCTTAATTATTAATCAAATTATTTATTTACTGCTACCTCCGTCACACAAAAAGAATCCATTATTCATCATTAAAGTAATAGTAAAAATATATCATACACAAATGACATATTAAACTAATTTAGTTAATGTGCTCCAACTTTTCTTAGCATGATAATGATAAGAGACCATGCACATTGCTCATCTGTATAAGAATCCGCTCCTCGTACCTTCACGTCTTCCTATGATTGGTTATGTAAGTAGTTACACTCCTCTCTGTCTACAAGTATGGCTGCTGGTCTAGCGATTCCTCTTAGCTGCCGCCTAGAGTGCAGCCTACCTGCAGAAGACTGTAACGTAAGTAATTAAGTGCTCCATGTGAGGAAAATAAAAGCAGAATTCGTTTGGATCCTCTCACATGTTCAATATTTTTTAACGGTTTTCCCTGAGATCTTTATCATTAATTTCAACTTTTAGTATTCACATAAGATAATTATTTTTAATTGTGCATTAACTAAGCATGCAGAACAAATCATTATACAAAGAAGTTTACTTTTAGTTTGATTACTTTTTAATTTCTTTTAAAAAGAATAATACAAGTTTTAAACTCATGAACTGATCCCACAGTTAGAGAGACAGTGGTGGCTTAAAGCATAGGCCACTAAGGCGTGTACCTAGGGTCCCGAAAGAAATGAGAGCCCCAAATATATGTGTGGGATCTTCAATTTGAGGGGGAAAAAAGGACTATTCCTGATGGTATTTTATTACATGTCTTAATGGTAAAAATAAGTCAAATCTTTTCATTTACTTACAATTATAACCAAATGATTAAATTTTGATTAAAAAAACTCTATATTTACATCTTGTTGCAATTCTATCCAAATTGCTTAGATGACATATAAGAGTATGTAATTGATAATATAATTATAAAATAAGGTCTTATTAGATAAAATAAATTATAATTAAACATTACCCATGAACTATTCAAAATAAGTAGTTTGTTAATTGTTTATAATTTTGAATCGATTTGAATAAATGAATATAATTGCAATAATGTGTAAATGTTCAGATTTTTTTTTTGTCAAAATGTAAACATTTAGTTGTAATTGAATTAAATGAAAGGGGTTGAATTTTTTGTGATCCTTGATGAATTGGATGATAGTCCTTCTACCTAGTTATCCCGATAGAACTAAGATCTGTGCCTCCCATATGAATAGTGAAAGAGTAAGGAAGTTAGACGGGAGACTGCTCCTTAGTATGAAACAAATGTCTGAAGCGGGTCGCTTTCTCAGTTCCTCGTCTACTTATTCATTGATCAGAAGGTTGGTTGATAGGTTGCCAACTGTAAATAAAAAAAGCTAGTTCTAATAAAGTTTTAATTATTGTAAAATTTCAAATATTACTGATCTATTAATTAGCCAATAAAATTCACCAACTATTCAATCTTCTATTATGAAATAAAAATGTTGAGGTTCTGAAATTTGAATATAAAAATTTATTTAGTAATTTTGTATTTTAAAATATAAGAAAAGTAAATTTTAAGTCAGTTTCTTACCATCTTATTTATATGGTAATAGAATGTCATATATGAATTTTTGCCTAGGGCCTCAAATATTTTTGAGCCGTGCCTGTAGAGAGACAAGCAGTGTAACGATTGGCTTACTTGTTTATGGAGTTGTTAGCGATTAATAACCACTTGCTTGCAATTCAGGTTTCCACCTCCCTAACATAATAATAATAATAATAATAATAATAATAATAATAATTAATATTATTGTATGGGATGAAATTTAAGTTTGTGTGAGTTGGTTTTAGGCTTTGGAATTGGACATGGAGAGCTGAACTGAATAAGCACCTTTCCATGGGGGCCTTGAAGAACAAACAAATAGATTGATCAGAGCCCATCATTCAGCATCAGGATCGGTTAAAATGGTAAAGAATCCGGCTTTACACAATTGTAATGACATGGTGGTGCTGCTCAATACAAAAACACTGATGAGAGACGAGTTATTGTGAACCATTTGCGTTGAAGTTGACGAGAACTTGAACTTGGCATACTTTTGAAGATGATTATCTAATGTGGTCGTCTTCTTTTTCTTTTTTTTTTTTTTTTGAGGAAATCTAATGCAGTCTTTCGATTTTGGGATTTAGCACAAATAATACGATTTAAGTTGCTAATTGGGTCTCTGCTTTTAAGGGTATTCCCACAGTATTACACATCACTTTGTAATTTTGATCCCTCGTAAGCTCAGTCCAATCTGTAATTATTTCAGCATGTTTAGCGAAGGTCATAACATAAAGCATGACAATTAACCTCCAATTATTATGTCATCACAAGATACCATTTTCAGCTGAAGGTTATATAAAGCATGCAAATGGCCCTGTTTGAACTCGAAGATCCCTAATGGCAGCACCACGCATTGAAGGCTCGCAAGGAATTCTTGTAGACGCTGCTGACAGCAAGATTACGAAACTGTGACATTAACTATAGAAGCATCTATTTAACAAAGCTAACCCAATGTTTCTACTGCCACTTCCAAATAACATTAAATTCCATCTAGGAACAATGATAGAAACGAAAGCGAATCCTACAACCGCTATGAGCTACACTAAACTGTTTTTGGACATCACCAAGCTAAAGCCTATGCCTGGGGATTATGTCAAAAAGACACCAAATGCCCTAACAAATGGCTTTACTGTGTAAATGTGGCGCTTGGACATCACAAAACGCTGCAAGAAATGGCTGGGGGGATCCTTAATGACACACCTTGTTGCAACAAATAGCTGTTAAGATGTGAACAGTAAACTAGTAAACCTTTTAAACTCTTCGCCGCTTTTTTCCACTCTTCATCTCACTTGCCTGACGTTTGGATGAGCTCTGGGACTTCCCCTTCATACTTTCTTGTGGTTCATCTGAATCTGTTGAGCTCCCATCGACTTCAGCATCTTTCACCTTTGAACCAGATTTCAACTTTCCACTACCATTAGCATTGGAATTGCCACTGCTCTTCGGAGATTTACCCTTGGCACTGGGGGTAACCTTTGGTGTATCTTGCTTAGATTTGCTGGCCTTCATGATTTCTTGCTTGAACTTTAAGGACTTGGGAGTTCTAGAGCCATCTTCTTTGTTCTTTCCAGTCTTGGATGCATTGGCATCATCATTTTTTGATTTGCTAGCTGTTTTGGAACTCACATCATTGGATTTACTTCCACCTTTACTGGAATTATCTTTGGTTTTGCCAACATTATCATCCTCGTCTCTTTTGACGGATTTTGAGTCATTTGAAGATTTGCTGTCTGTTTTACCAACCTCCTTTGATTTTTGACTGGATTTTGTTGCTGCGCTTTTAGATTTGCTAGAGGAACCTCCACCCCTACCAATTGAACATAAACTATCAGAAGTCCAAGTTACCAAGAACGGCATAAGCCCAGCACAGAAAATATCTCACCTTAATGGAGAAGCATCCGCTTTTCCTTGCTTAGAAGACCGATCAGTGATTGTTTTAGCCTTCTTCTTTGGAGGTCTGCTCAGATTCATCAGTCAAATAATTTAGCATACGAGTTTAAAAACCAAACCAGGAACCCAGTAATGCACAAAGCCAACTTGAAACATTCTGTAAATTTAGTACTTCATATCAAATGAGGATCATTAGGTCAGCCACCCTAAAAATTAGAAGATACAAATGTAAAATGATAGGGATTTAGACAATACAAGCCACATACCTATCAGAGGGAACATCTGGACTCTCGGTATCAGCTGCCTCTTCCTGTCACCAAAAAGCATCAGCAAATGTTGTAGAAGATCCAAGAATATACCTGGCAGATAACCACTCACCTCATCTGGCGCAGAGTCATCTTCAATACGTTCCCACCTTTGCCTCTTGAGATTCAATATTTCTTCATCCCCATCATCATAGTCGACCTACATCCATGACAATGGTGTAAGGTTCATATGCATGCAGACATGTTTTCCCCCCCCTTTTGAGATGTAGACATGTATGTTACAGACTCCAATCAATGTTTCACATGCATGTACTGTTGAAATAAATGCTATGCAAGTAAACATGTAAAAGCAAGAATATGAACTAATTATAAATACTAGAATAAGCAAATGAAAAAAAAATGAACTGAAAATTTGTTTCTGATAAAAAACCGAGTTAAAACAAAATCGAGATCCAGCTTCACCTTATGCCTCTTTTTAACAGGATCATAACTACTAATTACACCTGCATAGAATCTGCAAAATCATGTAATAAAACAAAAAATATTAATACACTATGCAATTAACTGACATAAAAATAACAATAGCTAATAAGAACAATAAGAACCATATTCAGCAAAAGCAAGTTTCAAATAGTCATGCATAGAGAATTTCTAGCCATGCCCAAATTGTGATCAGCAAGGGCAGTTATCCTTGATCAAAAAATAACCTCTAGAGTATAAGGGTAACAAAATGTGTATCATTATAGACATCAATAGAAAGATCAAGTGCAAGCTCATAGACAACACAGGCCCGACAGCAACTACAGATTTTACATGAAACAATAATGCTTATTTTATCAGCAGCTGCAGCCTTGTGTTGATTTAGAATCCAAAAATTGATGACTAATTGCTCGCACTTCACGTATTAAGATTAAACATCAGAATATTCAACCAGCGAAAATTTGCAATATAAAAAAGTAAACTTGCAAGCTCATACACATGGACATGCATTCAAATACAGCATTTGACAGGAATATGAATATCAGCCCCATCATCTGCTCTGGACAGAAATTTGCCAGAATAAGATAGAACTTACTTGCGATCTTTTGGCCACCAGACTTGAATTCTTAAACCAACAAGATCAGCTTCCTCATCTTTTGTTTCTGAGGCCTGACAAAGCAATTGCTTAATTGAGAAACACACTTGGAAAAACCCAAGAACCTTCAACTTGAAGCATGCATCAAAGTCCAAAACATTTTATGAAACAAAAGGCAAGCTAAAAAAATGCTACTAGTTTTACCAGGAAACAATTAACAGTACAGTTACTTTTGATTCATAAAATACCAACTTTGATAAACAATGCAAAAGATGGTTCCATAATCATATAATGTCAGCCCATAAAGGATTCTCGCATGCATTAACGCCTTCATGCTTACTAAAGCTGTAAACTGCCTCCACAAGAAAAAAATACATGATGTCATAAAAGCTGTATACAGATTGTCAAGGATCATGGAGATATTTATTTTCTTGTTAAGTGGGGATATAAATATCGAAATGACGCAAATGTGCAGGGAGAACTTTCACATGCTTCTGAACAACAGAAAATTTTCTAGATATAAGAAAAAGCCATAACATAGGCTCAGCATTGCTGCCTCTCTTATGGAGGCAATATGCGCTCCTCCCTAACAAGTGACCAAGAAATCAATAACAAAATGCATAATCTGTAACCCAAAATAAAGAAAACAAAAGATGAGAATGAGTTTGGGTTCTTTGAAGGCCTACCTTTTCATTGCCAGAGGCTCGCTTCCTCTTGCTGTCGTTCTTGGGGGTCTCTTCCACTTGAACCACATCCTTAGTTAATTTTGCAACTGATTTTGGGGTAGAAACTTTTTCCTAAAAAATTGATAATAATAACTATTTTATTACTGATGGAGTCAGCAAACAAAATTTACGTACAGCATCTACCAAACTGCAAGCAATAATTGAGGGCAATAAGAGACAGAGAACTACCTTCCCATCATCTTTGGTTGAACTTTTGGCCACATTCTTTTCTGAGATAGATTTTCCACGACTCCGCTGTTTCTTATCCTCGGATTGATTTAATGAGGATCCATCACCATTATTACCACTTGAGACTGTCTTTTTAGGTGGCTGCTTCATTGGCTTTTCCTCCAATTCCTTTGTATGGCTGCTTTCCTTTTTGGATGCTTCTGCTGCTGTTGGTTCCTTTTCATCATTGGAAATCTTAGCAGCTCCCTTTTTTGCAGATCGCTTGTTTGGTTTTGTTTCTGAGTCACTTGTTCCTTCAGATGCCTTTTTAGGAGCATCCTCCACAGAGGGTTCTGAATCTTTGATCAGACTATCTTTCTTCTTCAATCGCCCAGCCTTCTTGGAAATATTTTCTTCCGGCAGGCTGCCACTTCGGGATGGAGAAGCAGACTCATCTTCTTGTGCCTTGGGAGAGGGAGGCTGACTATCAGTCTCTTTTTTATTTTCTCCAGAGACAGCAGCATCAGTGGATTCTTCCTCACGAGGTGAGCTGGGAACATCCTTGCTGGGAGTTTTAGCATCCAACAATTCTTGGGCATCCTTCTCAGTTCCAATATGAGAACTCTCAGAAGGTTCTGCCAACTTTGTCGAAGAGTTAACGTTCTTCCCTTTCTTTTTTGTAGCCTGTTCCGGCTTGCTTTCCTCGTTAGCTGCTTTCTCAACATCCACAGTATCAGGCTCAGCATTGCTTTGTGTGTCACAACCATTTTTCAACTGATCAGCATGATTACTGTCATCCTCCTCCTTTAAAGAACATGTGTCTTTCAAGGAGTCATCCTGCTGCTTTAAGGAACATGCATCTGCCAAGGACTCATCATCACCAACCTGGGCAACACCATTGCTCACAACTGACTTAGGAGATTTGTTATTAATAGGATCAGCTTGTTTAGGAGAACCTGCTTCTGGTGCTATCTCTATATCATCCTGAAACAACAAATTAATCAGAAAAATAAAATGTAGAACAGAATGATTACAATAATTGACAAGGGAAGGTGCTATGCCTGTGCAGCCTCATCAGATGATACTGCAGCTGGCCTGCCCTCTTCAACCTGCAGCATGTTAAAAAAGCAAAGTCAGTAGAAACATACAAGTATATTTGGGCCAAAATATGGAGAATACACCAGTGACCAAGGGCAAGGGGCAACATCAACAAATTATCTTTCAGCCAACAGTTTCAATGCTATGTGAAGAATGATAGACTGAACAAGATATCATGCCAAAACTGCTAAGGTACCAGTCAATGAAGAATATTCTAATTAAAAATAACTCTTCAGACACATGCTTCATTTCATGAGATAGAAAAAAAAATTACACTTGGTAGGTTAAGGGCAAACTCAAAAAAGCAGAGAACAAAGGTTCAAGAGCCCACCCACCAACTCATCAAAAAAACAGAATTTCACATATTAAGTACAGCAAATTTACATCAATAACAAATATCATTGCAATACAATGTGATATTCAAAAGAACCAAAAGCTTACTTTACTTTCATCAGCAACATGATCATTTTGCTCAACAGTGCTGGACATCTCTTGACATATGGATCCAACTATGTCACTGTAATCATCTAAAGATATACCCAATGATTTAACAGCACGCTGCAAGTAAGGTTTGACCTTAGTAGCACAGCTTTCAAGTACTTTTTCTGCCAACTTACGAGCAACAGGTATAAATTCCTGAAAAACAGAGGAAACAGTTAGAAAATTTATAAAAACTAGTGACGAATATAGATAGTAGAAAATCAATAGAATAATATTGACCTCATCACCCCTTTTTGCACTAGCTAAGAGTGGAGAGAGAAGTTCTGGAGAGATATCTTCACTTTCCTCTAAGACAAGGGTCATAATGGTCTCCATAGATGAAAAGACATTCTCTGGGTGATCATCTCTGAAAACAAAATGAACCCTTAGCACACAAGGCATTTTACCCACAATGCATTGATCAGTTCTCTAAACCCTGATAGCATATAAATATTTGCAAAATAGGCACAGTTTGAACTTAATAATTCATTTTTCAAAAATGGTGTATACAACTAATGCATATTCCTCCATGGTGCACTCGGTGTCTATCTCCCAAGTAAAACAGCCAGGTCAGTGGGCACCAAATTTACTAGAAATTTACCAGACAATATGATATCATGCAACACCCAAATTTCAGTTATTCGAATGAAGTTCATACTTCACAGAATGAACTTCAATTCCAAACCTCCACCTCACCTACATCTCAGTATATGTGAAACAAGGCGACAGTTAAGTAAGGTATCCAAAACACATGCAAGCATAAAGAACCATCAGCAAATGCTATAACATTTTTATCAAGCAAACATGAGAGAAATAGAAGACAACTAAATGCCTTGTGAAAATCGTAAACAAGGATAGAATCCACAATTATAAGAATCAATATGTTACAACATAAGTAAATAAGAAAACACCAGCAAGGAGCATAATTACTCTGTTAAAGATATTAGTTCACACCTTATAGAATTAAGGAAATGCTGGAACATCTCATTTATTAAAGCATCACATTCAAGATCCAACATCACCACACATGACCTAACTTTGGCAACAGTTTCGAGAATTGAAGTCCTTTTAGTATATGACCGACTAGAGTTGTCCGCTAGATTTTCAAATGATGATACAATCAACTGAAAAACGTCCTGCATGCATAGAAATGAAGTTAGAGACAGAAGTTGTAAAACACAAAAAATATCAGATAGACATAAATCTGAAAAAAATATTCTAACATGTCAAAAGCCAAGACTCCTAGGTACCTTCATCTGATCATCATCATAAGGAGCATCAGGTGCAGTTATCCTGGTTATTTCGCTAATGCAAGATGCAACTGCTACTTTCACATCAATGTCTGAATGTCTAAAAAGTTGATCTTTAACTAAAGCATTCTGTGACGGGGAAAGTGCACTTTGCATTGTTGATGTAGGGGACTGCTCCACTTTTGATAGACAATTCTCAACTTGCTACAGTTTCCCACAAGAGAATAAATCACACGATTTAGCAAATTGAGTAAACACTTCAAGCAAATACATTGCATTGTACCAAAACGTATGGAAATTATATCATTCTGAATAAGCACCTAAAAAAAGAAATCAAATCTGGCTCACAAAATACATGCGCTTGTGCAAATGGAATTTCTTATTCATTATTCATTCTTCATAAATTGAGGATTGCGCTAATTTAACAAATTTTGTCAAATTTACAACTATAAGATGCGTAAAAAAGCATGATGACAGATAAAAGACAAATATAGAAAACTCCTTGTAGTTTAATATATAAGGAAAAATCGGCACGCGCCAACGGAATGATATACAAAATCACATGGTTAAGAAACAGCATACCAGATATGGAAACCGAGAAATGCAACATTAGTAGAATCTCTCTTTACAGAAAAAGACAAATTAACAGAGAACGACTTTAATACACCAACTCATCACTTTACGAAATATCTAGCGCACTAACAGCAAAATATAGAATATCATCTGAAACGGTTATATTCTCCCTTTCTCAAATCCAGCTTAAATTTTTGATTCCATATTAAATGAAGTTCTAGATAATAAACCATCACTGACACTCTGGGATCCCGAATAATCCAAAAAAAAAAAAGCTATGCTATAGTTAATGCATGACAACGCAGCATCACTAATGCTTCATACAAATATATCTATGAAAGGAAAGTCCGTTAATTACACGTAGCACAAAGATCCTGATAAAGCTCTGATTGCTTGATATGGGTTGTTTCCAAAAAGTAAACACGATTAATAGCTCAATCAGGCTCAGAAAAAAACCCGTGTGCATAAAGATTTAAAAATTGCGCGCGCAACAACACGTAAACACATGCACGCTAAAAACACACATATATGTGAGACAAGACCTTCAAGTTCCTTTCACCTTTAAATCATTTGTGCTTCACTAAATAAGAAGAACAAACCAAACACACAGCATAAGCACTCCATCTCTATCAAACTATAGTTTAAAAGGGTAACCAAGGAAGGTAGGCACTCAATTTTATACTGAGGGTATCATCATTGTATAGAGTTGTAATGAACACGCAGCATAAGCATTCCATCTCCATCAAAACATAGTTTAAAACGGTAACCAAGAAAGGTGGGCAGTCAATTTTATACTGATAGTATCATCGTTGTATAGAGTTGTAATGATATATGTGTATATAAATACATGTAAGTAAACTAATAAGTACCTTAGAATGCAGATCACAAAAATCACCTTAACTACAAAATCTCAAAGCAAGATTCCACAATTCAAAAGAAAAAATGAATAGATAAAACATTTATGAAAGAAACGGGAAACCTAAAACCAGGAAAAAAAAATAGAAAAGGGATAAAAAAATTAAAAAACTAAAAGAAAAGAAAATAGGGCTTACGTCGAGAAGAGGAAGAAGGTCTTGAAGAGAAGGAGGAGGATTAAGAAGCTTATTTCCAGCTTCCATTAACTGTTGTTCAAGCTCTTTATCACTCGTCGCCATTTTTTACAGCCTCCCTCTGTATATCTCACTATCAATAATTAAGACAACAACAAAATATAAATATAAATATAAATTAATAACTAATAAATATATATATGTATATGTATATCTACAAACAGATCTTCAAAATCTCAGAATCACAGTCTAAATCTTAAACCATTTGTAAACGGCATATCCAAAACTAACAATTCTTAGTCCTGAGATTTGGTTCGGTTTCAGAGACTGGGTTTTCTCTATGTGTGTTAGGGTTTTTATTTTTTATTTTTTGAATTTGAGAGAGAGAGAAAAGAGAAAGAGATAGAGATAGAGGGAGATTAGTGTTTTTTTTTTTGGTTTCGAAAGAGTTTCTTTTCTTCTTTTTTTTTTTTTTTTGAGAGGAAAATATTATTTAAAGCCGAAATCAGCGTGAGCAAAGCAATTTTTGCAGTAGTAGTAGTATTTTATTTAAATGGACATATAATAATAGATAAATATGGAGGAATTTCTTACCAAAAAATAAACATTAGTATTGTTATTATTATTATGACTATTTTTGTGATTTTCTTTTTGGTATGTGGTTTTATTTATTTATTTACTACTTTTTATTTATATAAAGGAGAATCCTTTTTTTAATTTTTGAAGAGTCGGAATCTGCCGCGTATTGTAAAATATGGTTAAATTAAGAGGTTGGAGTCCGCCTTTTGGTTTTTGGATTTTCAGGTTTGGATGGGACCACCCCACCTGCCCTTTTCTCTTCAACCGCTTCCTTCCTTTTTAGGCTTTTTTTTTTTTTTTTAGGGATTTTTATACTCCATCAATTAATTTTTATACTCTGTCTCTAATTTTTTTCAAATGTAAATAATTTTAGTATCCTTTATTTATAATTAATTTAGTATTTAAGTTTTATCTTTTATTTTTATATTTGTTAAATACTTATTTTGAAATGTTTTTCTAACCTTTTACAAAAATATCAATAATTTAATAAGATGAATGATTTTAAATACAAAATAGCTTTTTTTTCTTTCATGTTCTATACATATTATTATATTGTTTATTTTACTATGTTTTTCATTTAGCTATAATTTTAAAATATTGTTTAAGTGAATATATTTTTATATATAGATACATAAATAATTAAAGCAAATTGTAATAATATTAGTAACACCAATGGAAGTAAAATATTTAGTATAGTTATATCGAAAATATTATAAAAAGTCGTAAAATATAACTTAATTTATTTCAATAAGATCCTTTTTTTAGATGGCAATAAGATCTTCTTTAAAAAAATTTTCTTTTGTCTATTTTTATTTTAAGCCTCTATATTTCTTAAATATTAAACTATGAAAAAAAATATTTTTAAAAAAGAAATAAATAATTTTAGGCAAACTATCATTTTAAAAACAATCTAAAAAAATGTATAGTCACATAAAATATAAAAAATTATAAAATTATATAAATGTTGATTAAAGTTTTCATATAAAAAGGATAATACACAGATCAATAATATCTTATAGAAAGTATAGTTAATTTAATTATAAGAAAAAAAATTTTAAATCTTTAATCATTACTAAATTCTTAATTTGGAAAAAAAATAGTAAAAAAAGTGTAACTATAGATTGTCAATGAAAATGACCATTTAAAATAAAGGACATTATAATTATTTACATTTGAAAGAAAGTAATAGTGGAGTGTGAAAATCAATCAGTGAAGTGTAAAAATCCTCACCCAAAGTTTTGTAGAATTCTGAAATTTTTAAATATGGAAACATATGTGTAATCCGATGGTCCAAGATTTTCTGTGAGATTAGAAGAAATCTAAAAGAATGTTTTCATGATTTCCATAACACATGGGACCACGATTAACTTCACCGAAATTGATACTTAGGTCTATTTAATAAAGGGTGGGTGCACTAGTACATTAAATTTAAATACACTCTATATATGTGTTTTTATGAAAAAAAAATATATGAATTTATGAATTAAAAACTTATGAATGGAGTGTATTTAAATATTATGGAGTGGGAATAACCATTCCCTTAATAAATTAATCGCTGGTAGATGGTAGTTGATAGTATAATTCTTGCTGATGTCTAATAAAGGGTACCTGATAATTGATAACTGATAATAAACATTTTATACACTATTAGATGTGGTAAATATTATATAAAGATTTTTTTTATAAGTAAAGAGTTCTATTTTTTAAATCTAAATAATTAATATTATTTTTAAAAATATAATAAAGTGTAAATGAATCAACATATAGTTATAAGAGCGAATAACTCATGAAAAGCTTCAAATTTGAGTTTTTATGAAAAATGTGTATCAATAACCACTAGTAACTGTTTAGAAAAATTAACCAAACACTTATTTTAGCTGTTGGGAGTTGATAAGTTTTTGAAAAGCTCCCCAACAGTTAAACCAAACACCCTTTTAATTTTACTTTTATTGATTTTTGTAAAAAAGAACATTTTTTAAAATAATCTAAAACATCAAATCACATCAATCATGAGTTATTCTGTTTGGTATTTTATTTCTTTTCCAAATTTAATAAATCTGATTAATTTTTTTATACTACTAGAATATATTAAAAATGGAAATTCTTTTATTTTAATTCCCAAGAAAAAAAATCCATCTCTAAATTTATTAGAGATGGAAAAAATCTATTTAACGTTTTTGTTTTGTCTAAAAAGAGAGAGACAATAATTCAAAAATATTTTCTTTAAATCAGTCTCCATAATGTTAAAAAAAAGATGCACTTTGAGATAAAATCAAAAATTTCAGAGATCGAGAAAAATGTTTAATTGATTATTAGTAAATGTTTGATAATAATTATAGTTAAAATTCAAAAATAGATTATAATCATAAAAATTAAAATGCTTGATTAACTTGTAATTTTATTAAAAGGTTTAGATTTATTTATTAATGGGACCTAATTTCTCCATCATAAAATTATAATTGAGGTTTTTTAATTATAAATTAAAGAAAAAAAAAAGGTTGTATGAGAGAAGATTGTTGATTGACCAACCATGAAAATTATCTAGCAAAGATAGCATCCTTGGTCTGTGTATTAAAAAAATGGTCCAAAAGTATTGTAAAAAAGATTTATTTAGTGGGTGTTTGGTTTGGTATATATTTGTCAATAGATAGCTCTTTTTTTATTCAAATATATTTAGTGAGAAATAAATATCTGCAACTAATAGCTTTTTTTTTTTAATAGTAGATAGGGGTGTGCATCAACTCAAAATAACTGAAAACCGAACTGAAATTAACAGTTTAGTTTTTGTTTTTGAATTTTCAAAATATTTCGGTTCAGTTTGGTTTTCCCTTTTGAAAAACCAAAAAATCAAAAATACTGAACTATATATATAATATAAATTTTTAAAAAAATAATATTAAATCTCTATGTATTTGTATGATTATAACATATAATATAATAGTATTTAGTGTAAATTTGATTCTTAATTTTTTTTCACTTTTCTTTCTTTTGTTTTTCTTTTGGTTTTCTTCAATTTTTTTAAAAGTAAGAGTTATTCTTAGATTTTGTTTAAATTGAAAACTGAACCGAACAAAACTGATTTTATCTACGTAATTTTGTTTAGTTTTTTACTTCCTTAAAAAACCAAACAATTTTGATAAATTCACTTCTGAACTGTACTGAATAATCAAATGCACACCCCTAATAGACTCATATGAATCATGTCTATTATTGATGAGTGTATTGTTTGTAAAATTAATCATATAATTATATATTTTTTAATAGTTTAATACGCAACATATGTATCATTAATTATATTTTTATAAGGTTAAAAATAAATTTAAATTACTTAAATGATATATTATTTAGAGAAAAGTACAGAAAAAATGGCTTGTGGTTTCACCAATTTGCACTTAGAGATATGTGATTTTTTTTTTTTAACAAATAGAAGTACGTACTTTACTCCGTTACCATATAAGGGTACCTGACCATAACACCGTTAAAAAACTCCAATGTGGCGATAAGGTGAAGCAAACTTTGATTGAGTGTCAAACAAAAAAATGCCATTTGATTTCACCGATTGACACTTTAAGGTTTATGGTTTCACCGATTGACACTTTAAGGTTTATGATTTCACCGATTGACACTTTAAGGTATGTGGTTTCACCAATTAACACTTTAAGGCACGCATTTTTTTCCACATGACATTTTTATAACGGCGTTTGGTCAGATACCCTTATATGTTAACGGAGAAAATCACGTACATCTATCTGTCATAAAAAAAAATCACGTATCTCTAAGTGCAAATTGGTGAAACCATAAGCCACTTTTCTGTACTTTTCTCTATTATTTATTAATAACAAAAATTTATTATTTTTATGATTGTTATTATATTGATTTGATTTAATTTGATGTAATTACATTTTGTCCCTTGTATTTTACCCTAACACACTAAATGTCCCCTCACATTTGAAAAATTTTACCCTTTCTGTTTTATTTTTATTACCCTAATTATCCCTTTAAATACAATTTTTTTATCAATTACTATTATTTTTTTATTAAATTAAAAATAATAAATTATAATTAACAATGAAATGTGATGCTCTAATGATAAAAATATTCAAATTAGTGACAGAATATATTTTATTATAAATAAAAACAATAATTAAAATATTTACAATTAGAGTTTAAGAGTTTTTATATCTATACTAAAAAATCTATACCAAAAAATATGTTTATACACTAATTTACATATTTTTATAATTTTAATACCATATTTTAATATTAACTATAATTTTTATTATTTTATTGATTAAAAATGGTTACAATTGTATGAAAGGGATAATTAGTGTAATAAAAGTAAAATACAGGGGTAAAAATATATTTTTTTAAATTTAAGGGGGCGTTTAGTGTATTAGGGTAAAACATAGGGGGCAAAAAGTAATTACCGCTTTAATTTTTTTTATAGAACAAGTTTTTTCCTCACGTGGTGCTCGTTATTGATAAAAGTACGTTATCAAATCATTTTTTTAATTTTTAAGTGATATTATGTTACTTGATTATCAATGAATTTATGGTATAAAAATAAAATTTATATACCTTTTTAATTTTACGTCTTCGATCTTCCATTCATGCGTTTTAATTTTAGGTGTTCAATCTTCAATCCATATTTCAATAGTTTGAATAATGAAAAATTTTTATCAATTTTTTTTTAGATAGAGAAGAACAACCATTTTTCAATTTTAATTTTGATATATTTATATATCTTAATATCTCATTACAGCTGCCCAAAAGCCCTAAAAGGATTAGAACTTGTTTCGATTAATTACACGTAGCCTTTTAAAAATTAGATTTCGACCAAGACTGTACATCACATAAACTTCGGATTTGTGACTCACTTTGCAAGTATTTACAATCATTAAATGGCCACGACTTTTTCATGAAAGTTGTAGATATCGATTTTCTCTTGAATTTAGCTTTTGAAGCACTCAATTCTGAGTTTTCTAGCTCAAGTTATAGCTCGTTGAATGTGATACACTTTTGAGTTGCGAATTTCACATTAAAACTTAATATAAGTATGTGAAATCCCAAAGCACTAAGAGGGGGGTGAATTAGTGGATAATTAAAAATTAAATCTTAACAATCCAATCAACCACAAGACAAGGAATTTATAGTGGTTCAGACACAACAAGTCATACATCCACTCCCCAATCCACAATTGGGTATTCCACTATCAATCAAGATTGTTTACAAGAGTTTTGGATCTTTCTAAACCTTACAATGTGTTTTTTCTCAAGGTTCAACCCACTAATACCTATCCCAAGTTTTTATCTCTCTAAAAACCCTTGACCCAAGTGTTTTTATCTTAGGACAATACTTAAACCTTTCCACAAATCAAATTCCTAAACCTCACTCACCAATAAGCTGGATTTACAAGGAATTACAAGAGCTCACAAGGCTCAATAGAATCAG
>CANYLF014385432.1:0-12192 GCA_948193215.1 Bocquillonia castaneifolia
TAGCTACCCAAAACCAAACAAGAATTGATTACAAAGATGAGAAATAAATTTGCAAGAGTTTGGCTATCAAAGAATTAATGTCCTTAGTTGAGGGACATTTATGAAGGGTATTTATAGCCAAAATACCCAAAACTAGCTGGTGGAAACAACCCCACAAATGTCTCTAACGTCTAGTTACTTTTGTATTAAATGCACTGAAAACTGTCAGATCACAAGCATGGTTTCATTTGTCATGGGCATGATATTCATAAAGCTTCCCAACGGCTAGTTTCTTCTAAGATCTTCCTTGAAGTCACGGGGGTGATTTGCTTCATCGCGGGCGCGATATGTAGATCTAGAGAATGCCCCAAAGATGGCTTCCTGTTTGATTGAGTCTCGGTGTTGATTCAATGTATCACATGTTCAATATAGGGAACAAGAGATGCCTTCAAAAATAGCCTTCTATTCCATCAAATCGCAGGGGCTATTTGATTAATCACGGGCGCGATCCAAGGATCCAGAACCTTCAAATTTTTGCCCAAAAGTATGTCTTTGGTCCTGGGCACGATCCTTATATCATGGGCGTGATATGTGATCAGTCACATGGGCGATTCCAATATCTCGAGCGTGATATAATGCCACGTACTCAATCTGCATGATCACAGGCGTGATTTACAGGAATCTTCCAAAACTAGATTTATGCTTTATTATAGGCAACCTACACACTTTAGAACTTAGTTAGATAAAGATAAAGGTTGTTAAACTAAAAATAATATGGATTGATGCCACTAAGGCCAATAATCTCCCCCTTTTTGAGTTTGACAACAAAAATAAGTACTAAGTTCAAAAACTTAAAAATAATGGGGTTAAGTGTGTGAGTTGATGGAATTGCTCCCCCTCAACTTGTGCAAGGTTTTGAAAAACATAAAACAAGGAGATTTCTCCCCATTTTTCAACTCAAAAGCACAATATAATAATTAACATAAAAGAAGCAATAAAAAAATATCCATTAAAACATAAGATTCATTCATTACAAGAGCATGAATGGGTACAAGGAAGCATAAAAAAGATAATTATCATGCATAAGATGGAAATAAGGAGATAAAACAAGGAAATGCAAACATAAATGTTATACAAGAAGTGAAGAGATCTAATATGAACATAAAACACACTAAGGCCATGGGATAGGTCTAGAAGTCCTCATGACCACATGGGTCCATTCTAAGCTTGGTGTTAATGGCTTGAAGGTCTTAATGGAGAGAGATTAAATCTTCATCTTGGTCATCCAAATGAACCTCAAGCTTCTTACTAAATGCCTCTTGGGCTTTAAGCTTGTCCACAATCCTCTTGAGAGAGGCTAGGATGTCCATAAGGGTTTATTGAGAGGTCTCCTCCTGTCTCAAATCCCTAATGTGAATGGGAGGAATGGGAATGTCTTCTCCATGAGGGATTTCATCCCCTTCTTCTTCTTGGATAGCCTTAGGTCCTTCTTATTGTGCTTTTTCTCTTGCTTCCCTTTCATCCCTTGCCTTGTCTTCCCTTTCCTTTCTTCTAGACTCTCTCTCAGCCTCCCTTTCTGCATCGATCATACCACCCAAATAGAGATAGGTGCCATCTTATTGCTTCCTCACTATATTGACCTTTTTGACAAAGTAGTCAAGGTCCATGATACCCAAATCCACCGAGAAACCATGTGAGAGTGGATAAGCTTGGGGTTTGGAGCAATCAAAGTGTAGGAAATAGGTAATGTAAGTGAAAAAGGAGCCAATCACAATTGCACAGGTTTTGGTGCTTTGAAGGTGAAGAAGATGATCAATGAAGAGGAAAGCGGCTTGGATAGGTTCCATTTTTACGGCACAATGGAGGAAAAGCAAGTCTTTTTGTGAGATTTTATCACTGCTTTCCTTCTTGGCAAAAATGAAGTTGACAGTGGCTTTGTGAAGGATGAAGAGGGAAAGGGTTTTGAGGCTCTTGGCTTGATAGTGAGAGGCCCTAAACCTTGGAGTACATGCAATTTCTCTCCCAAATTCAGGAATATCCATGGAGGATGCATTGAAGGTGGCTATATCGGTTGAAGAGAAGCCAAAGCATTCATCTATTTGTTGCTTCTTCATGGTTAACTTTTTTACCAAACAACTTGAAGGTCATTCCATAGTACCCCAAATCCCCTCCCAACTTCTTGTTTACCACCAAGGAGGAGAGAAACTCATAAGTTAGATTTTTGTAGCTGGGATAGAGAGGCCTTGTCAACTTGAGAAATGACAGATTGCTTAGGAGTTGTTGAACTTCATCCCTAACCCCTAACATTCTAATAGAGGCACTACCAAGCGTTCTTATTTCTGCAAATTCCCTTCCCATTATGGTTCTACATCTAACCTTTTCCTCAATGGTTAGAGTGTCAAACATAGCTTCCATAGGATTAAGACTAGTAGGAGCTGCTTGTTGTTGAGTTTGAGGTTGTTGTTGAGAAATGGATGGAGTAGAGCCGGGTTCTTGAATGGAAATGCCAGCTATAGGCCTTTTTGATGGTGGTTGAGGTGATTCTCTTGCCTTCCCTTTTCCTTTTTGGCTTTTAGTGAGTCTTTTGTCCATTTTTTTATGTATAAAAGTAGATGATGCACAAGAAAAAAGAATTTCAAAGCACTAAATAGGAAGGAGTAGAGGAGAAAGCTTTGAAATTGAGAGAGAGAGGTTGTAAACCCTTTCATATATGCAATACGGGTATATATAGGCATGTTGAAACACTAGGGGGCTTGAAAATTATAGAAAATTGGCCAACTAGCCGTTTTCCAACGGCTAGTGACGGCTAGAAAATTTTGAAAAACTATCTCAGTCGCGGACATGATATATCAAGTCGCGGCCTCGAGATTTTGAAATATCTATAACGGTCAAAAAATTTGAAATTTCACGGACGAGATGGCATACATCGCGTCCGTGATTTTGATACAAAATACTTTAGGAAAACCAAGCTTTCTTGACATAAAGTCGTGGGGGCGACCAGGATGGTCGCGTTCGTGATGTTGAAATGTTTAGTATTTTATGAAAATCTCTTAATTTCATGGGTGCGATGATACAAATCACGCCCACAATTAAAAAAATAAAGGAAATAGGTTGAAAAGCAGTAATATCGCATCCGTGATTGAGCATGTCACATCCGCGAATTATGAGTCAAAAACCTTTAAAAGGTTTTAAGATTTAAAAACAAATTTTCAAGGTTCAAGGTGTTCCAAACTTGTTGTGTGACTTAGATTTACTCTTTTAGACTTATAAGAAGCAAGATCAAGGAGTAAAACCATGTCTATTGCATATGAATGAAAGAATTACAAAGAAAAAACATGAAAATCAAAGGGTGCTTTCATCTAGCATCCCTAACTCACTGTTAATGAAGTTCATACGTTCTTCATTAAGAGGTTTTGTAAAGATATCAGCCAATTGGTTAGTAGTATCAATAAATTCTAATACTACATTAGCCTTTTGCACATGATCTCTAAGGAAATGATGTCTAATGTCTATGTGCTTGCTCCTAGAGTGTTGGATGGGGTTCTTTGAGAGATTGATGGCATTAGTGTTGTCACATTTGATGGGAATGCAACCAACATCTAGACCAAAGTCCCTCAATTGTTGTTTCATCCATAACACTTTTGATCCACAACAACCCGCAGCTACATATTCAGCTTCAACGGTTGACAAAGAAACACTAACTTGTTCATTAAAACACCAAGAAAACAAGTAATTTCCAAGTAGTTGACAAGTACCGGAGGTACTTTTCCTATCCATCAAACTACCGGCATAATCCGAATCTGAGTATGCGACTAAATCAAAAGCAACACTCCTAGGGTACCATAGCTTTAAATGTATAGTGCCATGCAAATATTTCAAAATCCTTATGACCGTATGGATATGAGATTCTTTAGGACATGATTGAAAACATGCACACAAGCATGTAGCATACATAATATCGGGTCTAGATGAAGTTAAGTAAAGAAGTGAGCCAATCGTACCTCTATACTTTTTCTCATCTGCACATTTATCTTTTTCATCCTTGTTCAAATTTGTTATAGTTCTCATTGGAGTTTTGCTAGCTTGGCATCCTTCCATCCCAAACCGTTTGAGAAGTTCTTTGGTGTATTTGGCTTGGTTGATGAAGATGCCATTTTTGCCTTGCTTGATTTGCAATCCCAAGAAGAATTTGAGCTCTCCCATCATGCTCATCTTAAATTCCCTAGTCGTGCACTTAGCAAATTCCTTGCATAAACTCTCATTAGTATTACCAAATATAATATCATCAACATAAATTTGGACAATGAGTATGTCATGCTTATGTCTTTTTATGAAGAGAGTAGTATCAACCTCCCTTTTTGTAAAACCATTTTCATAAAGGAAATTACTAAGCCTTTCATACCAACCTCTAGGAGCTTGTTTCAATCCATGTAAGGCCTTAGTAAGTTTGAAAACATGCTTTAGAAAATCAAAACTCTCAAAACTGGGAGGTTGTTCAACATATACTTCCTCTTCAATAAAACCATTTAAAAAAGCTTAAAATCCATGAATGATGCAAAAGCTAAAAGAATTCGAATGGCTTCTAATCTTGCAATGGGTTTAAAAGTCTCATCATAGTCAATGCCTTCCTCTGGGTTGTACCCTTTAGCAACCAATCGGGCTTTATTCCTAGTGACTTGACCTTGCTCATCCAATTTGTTTCTAAAAGTCCATTTAGTGCCAATAATTGGATGATCCTTAGGTCTAGGCACTAAGTCCCAAACCTTATTCCTCTCGAATTGATTGAGTTCCTCTTGCATAGCAAGTACCCAACTCTCCTCATTAAGGGCCTCATCAACATTTTTACATTCAATTTGAGAAAGGAAAGCAAGATTATAATCTAAGAGTTTGAGTTGGTTTCTAGTACTTACACCTTTAGATGGCTCACCAATGATATTGTCTTTAGGATGATCTTTGGAGAAAGTCCATGCTTTTGGGAGATCTCCATGCACTTGTTGGTGATCCTCATGTGCTTAATCATCATTGCTTCCATCCAATGCATGTTGTTCTTGTGGTTCATTATCCTTGTTGAGCTCTTCAAATTCACCTACAACATCATCACAAGAAGCACTACCTTTTGCAAGATCAAGTTTACTAGTTCCACCCTTTTTCTTCTCAAGTTTGGAGAAGAGCTTTGAATCACCCGTCATGTGCTTGGAGCATCCACTATCAAGATACCATTCATTTGCTCCACTTGTTGCTTTCAAGCATACCTACAATCATAAGTTAATCATTTATTCTTTGGTACCCAAATGAGTTTGGGTCCATGGGGGTTAGCATCAATAAAAGAACCATTGAAGAGTTGCTCCTTCCTAACATGGCAAAATATATTGACATGTCCATGTTTCATGCAATAATGACATTGAACATTGGAAGAGGAGGTCCTTTTTCTAAGGTTCTTTTGCTTTTATGTGTGATGTCTCTTAGGAGTTTGGCTTTTAGGAATTGGCTTACCCTTGGTTTTTCCCTTAGGCTTGCCTTGAGAAGTATTTGTCTTCTTGGCCATGGAGACACTAGGTGTCTTGCCTCCTTACTTAGACTTAGGCTTTCGACACTTAGTTTTGGTAACATCCACACTAGAAGTTTATGGTGAGGATGATGACTTTACAAAGATGGTCTTTGGAGCATTTGAGGTTGAAGCCTCATTGAATCCCAAACCATGCCTTATAAAGGGAGTTCTTTGTGACACCAATAAGGTTTCATGATTCTCCTTACCCTAGTGAAACTTGGAGATGGATTCCCTCAATTCTTCTATCACATTTTTCAATGAGTCATTCTTTTTGACAAGAGTCTCCATTGAAGAGATTTTGAATTCAGAAGCAAGTAATTGACCTTTAAGCTCCCCTTGGGAAAGCTTAAGTGCCTCTACTTGTGCTCTTAGGTAGCTGATCTCATTGTCACTCTCTATACACTTCTTTTGAGCTTCTACCATTTGAGTATGGTACAGAGTGCATTAGGAGTTAAGCTCCTTGAGAAGATCAATAGGATCATCCTCATCATTGTCATCATCATCATCACAATTGGAAGTATAGGAAGAAGAAGGAGATAGGTTAGAAGCATATACCTCATAAGATGAATCATCTATTGCCATGAATGCAAGATTGGTGGTTTCATCTCCACTTACACTCTCACTTCCACTTTCTTGTTGAGATGAGTAAGTGCTTTCTTCATTTTCATCCCATGCGGCACTAAAGCCTTTCTTGTGTTTATTCTTGAGAGTGGGACAATCCGGTTTGATATGGCCTTTCTTGCCACATTCAAAGCATCTAATGGATGATCCTCCTCTCTTCATTTCTTTGCTTCTTCTCTTGTCTTTGCTTTTACTAGATGGCCCTTTTCTATCTTTAATCATCTTGATGACTCTCTTGGAGAGCATCACCAATTGCTCCTCACTAGGACCACCTTTGGCATCTTGCTTCCTTGGCTCTTCATTTTGCTCTTGTGTGGATTTAAGAGCAAGACTTTTCTTCTTTCTTGGAGGCCTCACTAGCTTCTAGCTTTTCATCCTCATCTAGGTTCATCTCATAGATCAAGAGACTACATATGAGTTCATTCGTTCTCATGGTGGTGAGGTCTTTAGATTCTTCAATTAATGTGATCTTTGCCTCAAACTTCTTCCTTGGTAAGGATGTCAAAATCTTCTTGTTCACCTCTCCCGGGCGATAGATTTTCCCAAGCTTTCTTAGCCCTTCCACCAATGTTAGAAGACGATTAGTGAGGGTGGTGACATTTTCATTGACCAACCTCTTGAAGGTCTCATATTAATAGACAAGGAGCTCTATCCTCTTGTTCTTTACATTGGTTGTGCCTTCATGATAGTTCGCCAATGTATTCCATATAGCATAGGCGGTTGTGCAATGTTGAACCCTAGCACATTCCTCTCTTGATAAAGAACCAAGAAGAATGGCCATGGCTCTATGATTCTTACCATTGCTCTTCTTGTGTGCATCCACCCAATCTTGTCTTTCAAGAATTGCAGTCACCTCTCCTACCTTTGTGATTGGTGGAGTCCATTCTACAAGAATTTGACCCCAAACATCGATTTGGTCACTATCTAAATAGCATTGCATACGCAACTTCCAATAAGGATAGTCATTTCTATCAAAGTAAGGTCTCAAGCTTGAAATACCTTCACCCATAGACATCTTGAACATCTTTTACTCCCACTTAAGGTATTAATGAGCAACAAGGCTCTGATACCAACTGAAAATACCAAGAGGGGGGGTGAATTGGTGCAGAATTATAAAAAGTAAGAAAGAAATAAGATGAAGTAGAATGAACCCCAAATGATTTTATAGTGGTTCAGACCTAACTTGTCCTGCATCCACTCTCCCAAAGACTTCTTTGGGGTTCCACTAAACCACATTGGTAACACAAGGGATTTTAAGGCTATCCCAAACCTTTACAATGAGTTTTACAAATGGCTAACTCACCAAACCAACCCTAGTGTTTCCCCAAATCATAAAGAATTGACACTAGTACAATGGATAACTAATTCACTCAACCCAAGCAACAACTGCTATAGAGTTCTAGCTACTCAAAACCAAACAAGAATTGATTACAAAGATGAGAAATAAATTTGCAAGAGTTTGGCTATCAAAGAGTTAATGTCCTTAGTTGAGCGACATTTATGAAGGGTATTTGTAGCCAAAATACCCAAAACTAGCTGGTAGAAACAACCCTACAAGTGTCTCTAACGTCTAGTTACTTTTGCATTAAATGCACTGAAAACTGTCAGATCGCAGGCGTGGTTTCATTTGTTACGGGCATGATATTCATAAAGCTTTCCAACAGCTAGTTTCTTCTAAGATATTCTTTGAAGTCGCAGGGGCGATTTGCTTCATTGCGGGCACGGCATGTCGATCTAGAGAATGACCTAAAGATGGCTTCCTATTTGATTGAGTCGCATGGGCGATTCAATGTATTACGGGCGCAATATAGGGAACGAGAGATGCCTTCACAAATAGCTTTCTGTTCTATCAAATTATGGGGCCGATTTGATTCATTGCGGGTGCGATCCAAGGATCCAGAACCTTTGAAGTTTTGCCCAAAAGTATGTCTTTGGTCCTGGGCGCGATTGGTATATCGCTGGCGTGATATGTCGTCAGTCGTGGGGGTAATTCCAATATCGCGGGCATAATATAATGCCACATATGTGTTCTGCCTGATCATGGGCGTGATTTACAGGAATCTTCAAAAACTAGATTTCTGCTTTATGATAGGCAACCTACACACTTGAGAACTTAGTTAGATAAAGATAAAAGGTTGTAAAACTCAAAATAAGTTGGATTGATGCCACAAAGGCCAACAATATATTTCTTGATTTGGATGATTCAAATGATATAAAATGATACGAAAGTGTTCTGTATGTTTCTTTTATGTTACTAATCTCTTTCTGCATCGCCAAAATGATTATGGGTAAGATCTAAATTTATTCCATGATTATATGAATTTTGTATGATTTTTAATGTTGTTTTAACCCATAAAAATTGTGTCTTTGAGTAAATGTGTGTTTAAATGTGTTTTGATGCATGCTAACATGTTCTGGAGTTGATTTTGATGCCATTAAGTTGGAAATATTCATTTGTGTCATTCGAACCATCTCTACTTTGCATTTTTCTACATTTACTGTGCATTTTCTGCATTTACTGAATGACCTGGGCATGGAGTGCCTTCACGCCACTCCAAATGGAGTTGGTTGTGCTTCAACGCCACTCCACACTGGTGTTGGGATTCTTGGAGTGGCGTTGAGCATTATTTTGGCTTAAAAACGTATTTTCATGTGGAATTAAGCGGCGAGGTAAGTTTTTAATCCTTCTTGGGTAATTGTAGAATGTTTTTATGCATGAAAATGGTAAATAATGCTCATTTAGTAATTGAAATAGGCTAAAACAAGTTAGAAACCTAGGTTGTGTTGTTTGTTGCTTTATGTGTTTTAATCACCCTCTTACATGTAAATTGATTTTTAATCAGATTTGGTAAAATAATGTAAAATGAACCTTGTTTGTTAATAATAGAAACTGACCTTTTAAATGTATTATGCATGTAAAATGTAGGATTTTTCTTTATTTTATTGCTTTGATATAATTGCCATGGAGGAAATCAAGGTTAGAATAATTTTAGAAGTGGCTAGTAAGAATCACGCCCTAAGAATGCGGTAGTCTGATCACATAATCTCTGAGGTCAAGGTGTCTCTACATTCTTAGGGGAATCGAGACACCCACCATGTAAGATGTTCCTAATGCTGGTTCAGGTGGCGATTCCATTATTAGCTTCCTTATACTAAACTTGCAGTGCCTCAGTCGTCAGTCAGGCTAGGACTACTGAGGAAACCCTTCTTTGTCTACACAAGGGGTATATTGGTTTATCATCAACCAACAGACCACGCAAACCTTAGCAATTAAAGAAATCTAACACTTCATATTTCTCTAAGAGAGAAACATCAACAATTTTAGGACTAAGAACATCTTTAACAAACATTTTATCCCATCTGGTTCGAGGACCGCTTTAATTTTGAATAGGAAAGATGGAGAAAGATCTTGGATTCATGATGAAGTTTACAGGAGACTAAAATGATTGTGATATGCTTAGAAAAGTAGTGTTTTGTGTGTGCTTGAATCATTCAATGAACGCATGTATATAAACATTCACGAGCCAGTAGAAAATTATAAAATCAAAAAAAATTGACAAGTCTGCCAACAATGTATCGATGTACATGTGAATAATTGAGATTCTCTATTATCTTGAAGAGAAGATCATGTGCGTGTTACAGGAGCAAAAGATCATGTCACCTACCTCAGACTGCATCTTTCAAACCTCGAGCTGTGAGCACCATTATGATCCCTAATTAGCATAGGTTGTTGACTACAGACACCCTTAGTTATTGATGCAATAATCAACCTCTCCTGTAGTAGAAATTTATCCTATATAGACCAAGCCATGTCACCAATCTCTCATATACAGACTATTATGTTTAATACGCCACTTCAGTTATCATTATTACATCCTCCATAAACATTTCTAACAATGTTCTTTATACAAACCATCGCATTCTCTGATACACCATTTCAAACCATTGTTATCTTCCTTCAAAGGCATTCTTAATATATCCTTTTTTATTCTTATTAGCTTCCAATGACTAAAAGAAATTTGATCACACACTCTTCACATTTTGTGAATCACTCAGACACACTCCAAACTGATCTTGACTTCTCATCGGAGACCTCAAGTTATAGGATAAAAACCCTCGATAACAAACCACTTCTCATTCTTGGATACATAGATGATGTATCTTCGTATGAAGAATGTGGATTATTAGAATTCTTCAAGCTCCAAGGATGGTTGCATCTGCTTACTGATACCTGTCCTATATATCCTGATCTAGTAAAGCGCTTCTATGCCAACATCAAGAGAAATCCAGAGATTGGGATTATCACATCTCAGGTAAAAGGTCATATTTTTACTTTATAGGAGAACTTTTTGGCCAAGCTGCTAAATATTCCAGCTCAAGGATGGGTGGTCCATTCTGTGCATGATTGGACTGAAAATCCAATTTCTCCTCTAAAGCAAACAAGAATCTTTCTTGTGATGACTCTAAGGAGGAAGCATATGTTCCACATACTGTTGAGATCCCATTCCACATCAAAGTGATTCAAAACATGTCTTATTGCATCTTATATCCACGAGGTCCAAATGGGGTTCATTATAGGCCTTGCGACATGTTCCGTGTTTCCATGTTAATGACTCGAAGATCTATCAATTTACCTAGGTCCATATTACAATATATGGCTGTGGTTTGGACAAAAAGGATGGCTTTACCTTTTACTAGGGTCTTAACTCACATTTTTAAGCATCTTGGGAATGACTTATCCAAAGAAAATCTTATAGCCCGAGAGCCATTCTTAGTGTCGATGCTTAAAAGAGTACAACTTAATGCTTACTTCTATAGAACCTTAAGTCTTAGTGTTCAAGAAAATTGTCAGCAAGAGGAATGATGTCAGGAATGACCATTTATAGAGCCAATAAATGTACCTTCTACTAGTACATTACCACAATTTGATGTCTCCTCCACAATTGAAGATTTGAAGTCTCGTGTGGCTACATTAGAAGGAAGTATCCTGGTGCTACAGAAACAATAGGAATGAACATGAAAAATATTGAATGAGGTGCTGTTAGTGCTTAACAATACATCTCCATGAATTTGGAACATCCATTTTGATTGTTCTTTTCTTTGTACTTCTCTTATATAATCTAAGCATTTACTTTAGGTTCCACGGCTTTTGTTTGAATTCATTACTACACAGATCTTACTTATAAAGATATAGCTTTATATTTCTTTTCATATTTAATAATTTATAATACCCTTTTTTTCCACTTCATTATTCATTAAGAGAAGCTTAAATCATTGCTGTTTAAAGGAGATAACATACAAAAGAAAAGAAAATCTTTAATAAGTTGATAAAATATTAACTTTAGTTAAAACTGTACAATATTGTGCACCAGGGTAATGTTTTACCTCACTACCAAGGGTTGTAATGTACATGTCCTTCCTTCAATATTTATGTAAATAAAATGTATGCAAGATGATGCATGTCCTAACAATGTAGTGCATAATTATGCTCACCTCATACTGCACATGCATTATCACTATGAATCTCTATCAATGATATGCCATCCTCCTATACCATGAGACTGGACATAATATTGAAATTTTAAAACTCATTTTTTAGTAAATCCATTAATCAACTTAAGTTATTCTCTGGAATTTCAAGCTTATGTTCTGCCCGCAAGCGCACGGGTGTCGCCAAGTAATAAAGTGGGAGTAGGGTTGTCGAACCACGAGGAGTCAGGGTTTTGGCTATCAATTCAGGATTTAAATGGTTATCCAAGCAATTGAAAAGGTTTTGAGATAAGCAAATAAAAATTATTACAACTAAAAGCAACAACAACTAATAACTATCATTCATAAAAGAAAGGCAAATATTCTAACCAAATTCACTATCACAAACAATCAATTAAAAGGTGACAAAACATAAGATCAATAATCTAAAATCAAATAATAACTAAACACTCTAGGATGGGGATCCACCTAATCTAACCATAACACCAAGAACATACAAGCATGTGATTACCCAGTTGACTCAAACCATGGGTGAGGGGAGTTTTAGTAGCCTA
>CANYLF014385479.1:0-15263 GCA_948193215.1 Bocquillonia castaneifolia
ACACACACACACATACACAAAAGTTAATTAAACACAATCTTTAACATTAGTTAATTATTTGTTGTTACAATCCACATTTTCATGGCAAAAGGAAATAAACCAAAACAACACAAAGTTTATGATCAATAGGAACTAAACGACCTTCAAATGAGGATCAACTTCAACTCTAGCAACACCCTCTTGAGCTTCTTTAGCAACTTCAACTTCTCCAACAACTAAACCACTCACTTCATTATTTTCACCATTAACAATGTTTTCCTCTTCTACTTCATCAACATAATTAGGGTCTTTCTCATCAATGGCAGGTGGCACAGGTTCAAGCTCATTCTCAGCCAACCCATCGGGTCCTTCCCAAGTGTATTTGCCACCGTGACCGGACTTCGGCGGTGGCCTTCCGATGCCACCTTTGCCGTCAACCGGATGCCTGTCCATCCTACAAACACCTTTGTCCATTAACTTCTTTTCAACGTATTTGATAGTGTCTATGTTGTGTGTCTCGAGATCTGTCTTCTCCGCTCTTTTTCTGCCTTCCTCATCGTGAGACACTGCCCTAATCATCACCTTATCCTTCTTATCATCAATGCCCTTCATTTTTCTTAATATCTCCTTGTTAAATTTCTTGTCTTAGCTAAAATAGACCATTGATGAGGGTTTTATATAGTACATAGGGGTTTTTCCTTTTGGGGTTTTGTATTGTCGTAGAAGATGCTGGAAAGTACAAAGGGCTTGTACAGGTGGAACTAGAATGTTCATGGCACGTGGTACGTGGCTTTTGCATTTGTTTAACACGTGTAAGTCTCTTTTTCTAGTAAGATTTAGAAGAGTACATTTTTGTTACGTATTACTATTGCATTATTTTGGGCTGCAAAATAAGCTGTATTTTCATGGGTGTAAACTATGATAATTAAGACTATATATAACATTTTGGGCCGACTAAATATAATGACTTCCTGACTTGTGCTCTTAAGAGAGAGAGACAGAGAGCTATCTCATAAATTTGCACACAATACTATATTTCAATGGGTTATGAAGGTTGGATGATTGGAATTCAGATAGTCAATTCAACCGAACAGTAGTGGAGTGGAGTAGTACTAATGAAGACACGGATATTTACTTGTGTTCATTTATGTTTTGTGGAAATTTGGAAAGCCATGGTACAACTTAATCAGAAGTTCAAAGTTTGGCTTGGCGCGAAGCATGTCATTGTATAAATAACAAAAAACACAGCAACCAAATGCAAGTGGTGAAAATAAAATACTTCTACTAAAAAAGTTGAGAGAAATTTTCAAACTATCAAAGAATACCAAAAGATGGAAGGAAAGAGTAGCAACATTGACAAGAAGCAAAAGAATGTGTATTACTACAGTGATAGTGAACAGGAAGACCAAGTGGCAGATCCCATTGGAATTTCACTGCACATGTTGAATCTTGGACCCGATAAAAAACTTCTTGTGCTTTCCCCAGGAGTTTTGTGCCAGAAGATCAGGAAATTTGATCAAAATAGGCCTAGAAATTGCATTCCTGATGGCAGCATTCAAGGTATGTAATTAAGCAACTTTATATCCTGTCTAATTAATACTACTAATTTTTGCTGAAACTAGTTAACTCTTGTTTTATTTCGCTTTCTCAGTTTTCAAGAGACCTCATTGTACAGATTTTCTCAAGTTTTGTTTTGAAAGATTTGAAGTGGGGATTTGGTCTTCTGCTATGGAGTATGAATTACAATACTAGTATTTAACTTATTATTATTATAAACAAACATTAATTACATTTTAATTTGTGTGACAAACAGAAAAAACTTGAATAATGTCCTGGAATGTCTGATGGGTGAATTGAGAAGTAAACTGCTGTTTGCTTGGGTAAGAATTTTTTTTACTTCCAAATTAACAATTATAACTTATAAGGCTAATGAATACGAGACATGAATAGATTACTAATTGTTCATCATTTATTAATTTATTTATTTTAAATTATGTAATTTATATACTCTGCATTTTCTTGTGTAGGGCCAAGAGAAATGTACTAAATCTGGATTTAATTCCTTGGAGAAAGAACACAAGCCTTTATTTTTCAAGGAATTGAGGAAAGTGTGGGAGAGCAACTCTTCATCGTTAGGAAAATATTCTTCATCAAACACTTTATTGATTGATGATAAGCCTTACAAAGCACTTCTAAATCCTGTAATAAAACTTATCCCAATCTTTAATTAAATTTCTGTTAGTGTCCATACGTTTAATTTATTTTTAGAGAAACATTATTTATTTGTGGTATAATTTTTTTTTCCCTTGCAGCCTAACACAGGAATATTCCTAGATGAATACCAGGCAGGCCAGTCTAATGATAATGTTTTACGTAAGGGATAACAATAATTCAAAGGAACTTATATCATTTATAATATTGATTTCATTAACTAATGTAATGAAATTTATTTAGTAGGTCCAAAAGGTCAACTCAGGGATTTCTTGGATGGGCTAACAGAAGCAGATGAAGTAGCCTCGTATGTGAAAGAGAACCCACTTGGACAGCCTGCCATAACTTCCAAGCATTCTGATTGGAAGTTCTACTCCAAGATTGTTACCTATTTTGCCTATGAATGATTATGCATGTTAGCTTATTTTTTGGACTACTATTGCTTTTTTGCTTGTCAGGAAATGAATTCTGAAAAATGGGTTTTCAGTGGTTTTATTTTGCAGGCTAAGTATTTTGTTCCAGTTAGGAATGATATGCTATATGCTATCATTCTCAATTATTGCAATTAGTGTTTTTGGAAATTAGTAATTTTCTATTTATGTAGTATTAGTAATTTGTAAATCAGAACAAGTTCGTAATTTCCATATAGATGCTTTGATTTGATTATAGTTTGCCTATTATATCAATTGATCGCTAAATCACCACTAGAAAAATTGTATTTTAGTTTTATAGTTCTTGCGAAACAAATAAAACGAAACTAAACCCAAATAAGAAAAAAAAAAAAAACTTAATCACCCTTTGAGCCATTTCAATACTAAAGGGCATTCTAGTAAAGTACTAAAGCTAATTCTAAGGATAATGCAAATTTAAGATTGTGTCCCTTTTACAATGCTAGTATGTGCGCGGACTTGGTTTAATTAGTGCTTATTAAATGATCGATTCGAATTCTTCTGAAATTTTATAGATTTTCAAGAACTTGAGTAGTACGTATCAGAATTTAAATGGACTTCTGCAAGAGCAATTAAAAATATTTAAGAGAAGTCCAAAAGTTTTTCTACATTTTCACTTATATATAAACCTCCAACGTACATGTTCACCTTAATTTAAACTTCCATGTAAGTAGGTGCAGAAGATGGCAGGAAATATTATCAGCACCAGAAATTCTGAAGAAGAAGAAGTTGGCTACTTAACAGGCAGTTTACAAGAGAGACCGATACTTAAGCATAGCAATAAGAAGCTTCTAGTGCTTTCCCTTGGCGGGTTGCTATGCCAGAGGGTGTGCCGTAGAAACATTCCAATATTCCCAAATCCCGTTCTCCTGATGCTTCCTATGGGAGCATTCTTGGCAAGTTCTCTTCTACTCCAATATCTTTATTTATTTTCTTAAGTTTATAGCTTTCTTCTGAAATTTCCTCAAGTGCACTGTATATATACATTTGTTCTGTTTTACAATTCTTGTGTATTTCTGGCATCTACTTATCAGTTTACAAGAGGCCCTACAGTGAAGAGTTCATGAGTTTTTGCCTGGAAAGATTTGAAGTTGGTATTTGGTCTTCTGCAAGAGAGTTGGTACACTATCACACAGTTCATTATTTCTGCTTCTAAAGCTTTACTTGTGTTTTTTACATGACTAATGTGCTATACAATGCAGATGGTACTTGAATAATGCCCTGGATTGTGTTATGGGAGAGTTAAGAAAAAAGCTTCTGTTTTTTTGGGTAATTAAGCATATGATATTTGATCTGATCATATTTTTCAATTACACATGACATGTAAGGTTACAGATTCTTATTCCTTTTACAATTTCAGGACCAAAAACAATGCACTCATTCTGGATTTAATACCTTAGAGAAGAAAGATAAGCCTATCTTTCTTAAGGAACTAAACAAACTGGGGGAAAACAAGTACTGCAATTTATCATTCCCAGCAGGGAGATACTCTTCCTCCAACACCTTATTGATTGATGATGAACCTTACAAGGCACTTTTGAATCCTGTAAGACGATTAATTTATAGCTTAACATATTTCAAGTCTGTAGTTGAGATTTCTGATTTTAATTCTGTTTCTTGTAGCCTTACACTGCAGTATTTCCCCCTGAATACAAGGCTGATGATGCTGATGACACTGCTTTAGGTGACAATTGTACATTTTCTTGTACAAATTTACATTCTCAGTAGCTGACACATGGGTTCTACTTTTGTTTCCTGTAATCAGGTCCTGAAGGGGCTATTCGGGTCTACTTGGATGGCCTAGCAAATGCAGATGATGTACCTACGTATGTGAAGGAACACCCTTTTGGACAGCCTTCTATTACAGATCAGCATCCTGGTTGGAGATTACTACTACAAGATTATCCATAGTCGTCAGTAAATTCCAGGGGAGAAGAATATTGCAGATTCTGTTTAACCTATTTCTAATTTGAACCGTGAATTTCCTTTTCAAAGTATTTTATGAAGTTTAAAATTTTGTCTGCTAAGTGATTCACATGGCAAGGTTTACATTAAGCAGTATCTACATTTCCAGAACCACCAAATTAACATGAATGCAAAAGACAAAAATAAGATGGTCCTTCGAAAAAGTAAGAAATGAAAATGAAAATTCATAGATAAAGATTTAACATGATGGTCCAAATTGTAAATCAAATCACTGTCTACATTTAGCAAAGCGTCTGTAGACATTATAATCAGTGAATTGGATAAAAAGCTCCAATAATAAGTACTACTGCTACATGTCCTCCTAATATTTAAACTGTCAAGTAGAAGATTAGAATGTTCTTCGGATAAATGTGAATGGTTACAACAATGATGCAAAGAGGATTAGTAGTTTCTTTCTGTTGTCTTGTCAGCCTCCAATTTCTTAAGGTACACCTGTAATAAAATCTCAGGTTAATCACAGATAATTAGGCTCTAAATTAAAGTAAAAACTAACTCAATTTTCTTTAAGAAAAGAAACAAAAGTACCTTGTACATCCTCTTCACTGACAGATATATTGATGTCAGGAGAAGGTCTCTGATTAGATGCTGGTTCTGATCCATTCCAACAGGCACTAAAAGGGTTTGTAGCATTTGGTATTTGGTGATCATTTGCAGCATTATCTATTGCTCCAAGGCTCTGTTCCGTCACCGGAGAAGGGGAGATCAAACGTGCCACACCATTAGGTTTTGCCTGTGAGAATATTGCTGCTTCTGAAACTACATCCTGAGAACCTGAATTCACAGAATTCCCTGTAATATTTTCTCGATGGTGCTTTTTCTTGTGTACCTTGTAACCATTTGGCATGAAGCTGCCTAGAACAATCTTCGCAAATAAAAAAAAAAAAAAAACATCAGAAACAACTGTTAGGAACTAAATCAACAGAATAACAGGTAAAAAGGTTTAGAATGCACAAGAACAAATTAGGCCTTACTTGGATCGGGCTGGCTGCTAATAACAGTCCTGCAATGCCACCACCGATTACACGACCATCAGGACTGGCCAATGAAACACTCAATCCACCTGTCCTGCTTCTTACTCCACCATTTTCATTGATAGTGAATGACCCAGTTAATGAAAGTATCTCAAATCGGCCCTACAATAAGAAATTTTCCATTCCATAATATCAATATCTTTGAAAATATTTAAATCAAAACAGGCCAAACTATCACAAAAACAACCAACTGGACCACATTGCACAAATTAGATATCTTAATTCAAAAATTAACATAATACACAAAAATAAATCAGAAATCTTTTATTGAGGTACCCAATCAGCCAAATTTGGAAAACATAAAATTAGAAATGGTAAAGAAAAGAAATTTAAAGAGCAAGAGTCCAAAATCCTGCATACCTCATATGTCAAAATTCCACCAGAGGAACCTGGTTGACGAATGGTAACATTAGATACAGCTCCATTGGCGGATAGAATGCAAATTCCCCTAGTACCCTTTTGAGAAAATGAGAGAATTTTTCCTGCAACATCCTGCAAGTAATAACACAGGTCCCATTTGCATAGTGTCACTTAAGGTCCATACAAATAAATATGAACATTAATTAACGTCCCAGATCGGGACATCCCAAAAAGGGTAAAAGTGTTTTTCAATTTAAGTTTGTATGGGTTTTCAATGTATCTTAATTAATTTTCAATTTATAACACATACATTTTAAATTCTATAGTTAAATAAATATCCATATTGGGACATCCCAATTTGGGATGTTAACATTTGTTGAATAAATATATATCCTTAAATAGTTATACAGCCAAGTTACTATTTAGTGTACACTGACTTATTGAGTCTCTTGTACATTCTAGGAAAAGTAAATTTAATTACCTCTCCAGTATTCACAGTTACCACGTGAGGAGTGAAGTCCCCTCCTGCTGTATTTGCAAACAATTCACCTTCATGTACCAAATGCCATAATGTGAGATAAATCTAACAGAAAATACAATTAGAAAAAAAAAAGGGCATTCCTTTCTTTTTTAAAAAAAAGTTTTGTTCCCTCAAAATTAGGAAAAACCATGAATTTATAGATGATCATGAGGCTTAATTAAAAGTCCAGTGAATTCTATAGTGATTTGGGTTTTGAATTACTTTATTTTTACTTCATGTGATAAACATAAAATACAAATAAAGTAGTTCAAAGTCACCACCTTCACCTACAACACCATTTATAAAAGCTAAAAAAACATAGAAAAAAAACAACATCAGTTCATCTAAAAAATTTCTAATCTAAACCCGATACATAATTTTCTTTTACAAAAATAAAACCCTAACTTTTTTCTCCCAAGTTACACCTAAAGGAGAAGATAATTATTGCTACAAATATAATTTTGCTTTACCTCTTAGCTAGGGCAATAATATAATTAATCCATAAACCCTTTTTCTTTGGGTCATAATTAGGTGATAGTAGGTTGGTTGGTGAGAAAATTATGGTAAAAATTAAATTAAAAAAAAGTTGGCAAGTTTGAATCTTTAGCCTCTATGTTTCATAAAAAAAATTAAAAAAAAAAGAAGGTTAATTGTAATAAATAAAAGCATAGCACATAATTAACTTTCTTTTTGGCCCTTTATTTCTTTTCCTTCAATTTCTCAGCAACCAATCAATACTTAAAAAAAGCAGAAAAAGAAAAGGCAATATTAAACAGTAAACAACATCACTTTTATATAGATTAAAGACATTTTCTTTTCTTTTCCTTTTCTTTTTATTTTTATTTTTATTTTTATTTTCTGGTTAATTTTCTTGTAAACTCACCTAAAGAAGCAAGAAGTTGCCAGTTACCAGAGCCAGAAGGTCTTCCTCTACCTCTCTTTGAAGAAGAGATTAAGCCATCAGAAGGAGGAGGAGGAGAAAATGAAAAACCAGACGGTGGTGTTTGTGATGTCGGTGATGTTAATGATTGATAATGGTGATGATGATGAAACATTGGCTGCACTCTTAAGTTTCCATCAGAAATATATTTTCTTGGCCTTCCTCTTTTCTTCTTCCCAAACAAATCCACACTATTATTATTATTATTATTATTATTATTATTACTACTACTTCCTCCTGCTCCTCTTGATCCTCCACTGCTTGCTATTGTTGGTGATGCTTCAATGGCTGTTATTGCACCAATATTACTGTTGCTTCTTTCCATTATAATCATGTTCTCTCCAGCAGAAGCCATGTTCATGTTTATATTCATCACCACCTGCTGCTGCGGCGGCGGCGGTGGTGCTACCATATTGCTGCTTACGGGTGGTGGTGAGTCAGTCTCCGAGTCCATTGGTGACCCAGAAACGGTGCTTTCTTTTTCTTCCATTTAAAATCAGGACACTCAAAGAGAAAGTGATGAAATGAGAGTAAAATAATAATGGAAAAATTTTGTAGTAGCTAGTGAAGTTTTTGAACAAATAAGGACACTGTAAATGGCGCCAGAAGTAGAAAATGTGAACTCTTGATGTGTAGTGTATATAGTGTAGCTTTTGTTCTATTTTTTCTTTTCTTTTCTTGGAAAAATAAAATTAAATTAAAGAGAGAGCCTTTATAGAGAGTTAAGTTATATTAGCAGTCCATTAATGGAGGAAAGTAAAATAAGTAACTGCTAAAACAGGTGATTTATATTTTATTTTAATTTATTTTATTTTTCTTGTCTGGACTCCACACGACTTTATGAACACATAAATTATATACTATATAATAATTTAATTAATAACCTACTATCTTTTAACTTACCTATATTACCCTTCTTTATGTACATTTTCTTTTTCTTTTTGATTTTTTTTTAAAGCTCCCTTTTTCTACAGTCTTCTTGCTAATTACTCAAATGAAAAAACTGTCAATTACTTTTCTGTCATTTTAAGAGGGTACAAAGAAATTTCAGTTTTAAAATATCTTTTCACAATAGGGTACAGATGAATATGATTAAATGCATTTAGAAAGTCAAATTCTACATTTAATGGAATTTTTTTTGAGAGGGTATATTTAATGGAATTTTAATTTTACGTAATTAGATTTTTTTATTATTATTTAATATCAAAAATTTACATTACATGAATGTCATTATCTGTATTTATGTTACCATAAAGTAATTTTTTTCTATAAAAGAAACCTTGTGCTTATAAGAAAAAAAAGGTCCAGTCCTAGACTCCTATTAAATATTATATGTTTTTACGTTATAGTGAAACTAATATTGATGTCACAATTCTTCTCAAAAAAAAATATTGATGTCACAATTAAGTATGGTCTAATGATATAGATTTTGCCATCCATTAGAGAGTTCTTCTTGAGAAAAAAAAATGGATGTTTAAAGGAAAAATAATTAATAACTTATCTTTTAAGAGTTAACCATTTAATTATTTTCCTCAATACTTTCTCATTAAAGTTTTTATTTTTATCTTTTAATAGTATAAGAAGAAGTGATTGAAATAAATTAAGTGTAAGGTTAGTTTTTGATAGGGAAATTTTGTGCATGTAGATGAAAGTTTGCATTTAAGTGAGAAATGTTTGTGTAGCAGTGAATCTCTTGATTGGGACGGAACTCATTTATTCATTCCCTTTATTTCACAATAACTGTGGTTTTAAATTTTTTTTATCCTAAATTATAAGTCACTTATAAAAATCAATGAACAATTAATTATTCCTTTTTTCAAATTTATTATTATCAACGCTATAAATTACAATTATTATAAGTAGCTAATAAATAGTGATATAAAATGTAGTATAAATTATAAATTAATGATTAATAAATATGTATTAAAAAAATAAACAAACTTAAATTGAGAGACAAAAATGTTCCTATTGATATGTCTCAATTTAGGACATTAAAAACTTTCCTATATATATTTTTTAAAAATCTAAATGATTTAATAATTGTCCTTAGCATGTGTACACAAATCTTAAACGATAGATATTTAGGAACGGAGGAGGAGGGAGGATTATTTAATTTGATATATAAATTAATTTGATAATGTCATCTAGTTATATGAACAGTTTCTTTCATCGCACAAAGTCGAATTGTTCAAGTTCCACAATCCGTATCAATATATGCATATGAATAGGCAGGAAAAACATAAAAGCACCGACGGTCCTTTCTGATGAAATTTAAAATGTTTTATCTTGTAAGTAAATGAATAATCTATATGTCTACGGTGAATTTATGCATATATAACCACCTTTTTTAACAATGCCTATCACTTGTCTATAAACATAATTTTATTGCACAAATACAATGATCAACATAAAAGTGAACACAGAGACTAAAGTTTTGTGGATGAAATTTCCAGGTGTTTTATCTTGTAAGATCAAGTGAATAATCTAAAAACATCTTCAGTATATAACATATCTATAATCTAAAAATGTTATTTTTTACCCATGTGTCTAATTTATCTTTATAAGTGTAGTTTACTAATGAAGACATTATAAATTATATTCTTTTGTCATTAATATTCGTGGTTTTACCAGCAAAGATTGATACAGTTGGCAAAGTTTTTATGGTTTCAAGGATAGATCTTAAGTTCGAGCCTCGCCTTTGCTACGAGAGAGCAAGAGGCTCAAATGGGCCATATATAGTTAGGTGCCGGCTCCCTCGCAGTGGATTAGTCTGGGTCAAAGGGCTTGGAATATTACTGTTGGCAGTACCTATCAAAAAAATTATTCGTGATTTTTAATTTTAGTAACATCTTTAAATGTTATCACTTTAGTTAATATCTTTTCATTTTGAGTTAATTTTAGTTAAAATTGACACAAAACGACAAGATATAGTCAAACTAACAAAATTAAAAAATATATGGCTAAATATGAAAAAAAAAACGTTGGAAGTTATGGCTAAACAATATTATTTTCTTTAAATCTAAATTTTAATCTTAAATTTATTTTTTGTTTTTTTATGAAAAATTACTAATTAAATTTTTATATTCAAGTTCAGCTAGTAAATTATTTTCTATATAAAATAGTTAAAACATTTTGTTTATCTCTTAAAATATAGTTTTACATAAATATATTTTTAATTTTTCTTTCATATATAATGTATAGTATATTAAAATAGAGGCCTTCCTTATTGTGAGGCCTGCTCTACTGAGCCACCCCTGTTGCCTTAATCTACTTCTTGTATCCGAATTGTGCTTTTCACTTCTTTCGCTCGGTTGAAGTGGAATAATCTTCTGATTTAGTGAGCGTATATGCCTCATTCGCCTCCGGCTTCTAGCCTTCTTAGCTTCACTACCCTTGCCCTGTGGTACGTCAAGAGAAAGGGTTGGCCCATAGGTGAAGCAAAGAAATAAGATTCCCTTACCCAGTTGTGCATTAAGCGATTGCCATTCCAGAGCAGGCTTCCCATCTGCTAATAATATGCGTTCTGTAGGACGTAAAGAATATAAATTAAAGGACTCCTCGAAGAAGGGCCAAGGAGCTGAAAGCGGGTGCAAAGATAATGAGGGTGCAGGAAGAAGATCTTTTACATATTTATTCACATGATTCTAGCAATCTTCTCCCATGTTCCATGGTCGACCAGTACAAGAATCTTCTTGCTAAGCATTTGCTATGTTCAATTGGAAAGTCTGGCAAAGGCGCTTCCAACTCCTGGTTCAAGGTCTGAGGTTACCAAACAAAGATGAATCCTGCACAATCAATACTAGCCTTAATACAAATCTTAAGGAATGGTGGGGAGAAAGACCAGGATAAAATGAGGGGCATGTCAGATAGGGTAAGACCAATAAGACTTCGAATCGACCCTTGATCCGCCACCCCCTTAACTATACGAAACGAACGAAAGAAGCCAATCTAGATGTTGTGTTGTCAACCACTTTGGTGAAAGAATGGTGGTTAGCTCAATTTCTCGATATCCACGCCTTATAACGAAAAGGGAGTCGGCGTGGCGTAAAGTGAAGATTGAGGGAATTAGAGAAAAATGCCCTTCTGGGGTATTCCGAAGGTGTAACCTAGGCAAGGAAAAATGGGCCCGATACTTCAACTAAAGGAGCGACCAGTTGGTTCACCAAACCCCGACCCAGCATCACGTGTTTTCCAGGTCCGAAGGGATCAAGTGCCCACACAGCATATCATATCAAGCTCAACTGTCCTTCGACTTACTATCTGTTGAAAATGTCTTTGGTGCTATTGTAGAATCTTTTTGGGAAGGTAAACTGTCACACCCATATTTAATATATCTATATGAATATTAAAACATATAATTATCCTATAAATAATATTATAATTATTTGTAAGAAAATTTTTAAGTTGATACATATAATAAACAAGACTAAAATTTTTAGTATTTGAATTATTTTAGCCAATTTAGGCACTTTTCTTCAATCTAACTTTATATTCTTGTATCATATACTTAGATAGACCTTAAAAATCAATTTAGAAAAATTATAGAAGTCAAATAAAAAAATTACTATTGGGGCAGCAAGCTTGTAAAATCAAAGCTGAAATTCATATTTGAAAAGTTAGGTTATTTCTCTACCTAAACGAATTGGTTTTAAGCTGAAATTTATAGGGTTTTTAGGAAACTTATTGAGGTATCTAATGATCCAAAATTTAGAGAAAAAACTATTGATTAACTAGCTTCAAATTGCATCACAAATTGAGGTAAAACAGTCCCAAAATTTAAAACTGTGCGGCAAGTGATTTAGATAGTATTTTAAAATCTAACTTTTCATGCTCATTACTTAATAATTTAGACTAATATTGTATCTTTAATCTTGAGAAATTTTACCATATGAATAGTATTATTTTTTTTTATAGGTAACATAAGGAACCTAAAATTCTTCCAAAACAGTAAACATCAAAATAACTCAATTCAGTATATTCAAATCCATAAGGTAAATTAAAACCAACATTAACTTATTACATATCTTCATTCAACTTATACAAACATAAATATGTCAACCCAAAAATTAACAACATTTATTTAACATCCAAACCATAATGCATGAATTATGCTTATGATCGATCCACTGGCCAACCTTAAAACTTCTACAACAAAATGCACGTGAACTTTTCCAAATTCTACAAGTGCTATCTACAACTTGAAAAATAATGTCAAGGGGTTAGTTGGCTACTCAATAAGCATTTAATTAACTAAACAAAGAATACAATGAGTAAAAATTACCAAACATACAATTGGAATCAATTTCAACCATCAATCACATTCAAAACTCAACCAAGGAAATTCTCAACCAATTCAACGTCTTAAACCATCAACAAATTTCAATTCACATCAATTTTCATCCAATTAGGATTTGTTGACTCAACCTCACATTTCCTCACATTTTCTTTCATTTCCTCACATAATTTTACATTTAGGTGGCCACCGACGATACTATCCGCCCGGCTCAGTCTCGCCATCTCACATATACAGGTAGCTATCCGCCCGGCTTAGCTTTCCCGATCACACGCATATCACATCTCAAGAGTCATCCTTTTCCCATTCACAATCACAATCACAATCATAATCACAATCACAATCACAATCACAACCAATCATCATCTCAACATATCATAATTCTCATCATAAATAATTCACATCTTTCTCAATTCAACCAATAACTCATTCAAAACACACTCTCACAATTCAATCAACATCTCATCCAATTCACAATTACACAATTCATCCAACAACATATCAATTAAGCAAACTTAGAAATTTCCATTTAATATACACAAAGTTTAATCAATTAAAAACTTACCAAAAATATAGGACAACAAGTAGTCCCAATGATCTTTTCTTACAACTTCTTTGCCTTTGGATTCACCCATTCACATAATCAATTCAAATACAATTCAATAACAAACATATACATGTTCTCATCATCAATCTACCCACATCATAAAATTTACTAAATGAATACCTATACATGATTTAATATCATGAATGATATGAATGATACATGATAACATGTATGTACATGTAGACAACTTATATGTACTAAATTTAAAAATTCACCAGAAATTATATACACTTGATAAAATTTTGAAATTTTATAGGGTTATACGTCCATCAATTCTAAAACCATAACAACAAGAATCACATCAAAATCATCTGTATAAATAAAGTTATGATTTTTCTAATACAGCTACTCTTAATCATGTATAAACAAAGTAGTCCAAAGTTTGATCTTCAAAACCCAACCAGACGGATGAATTAAATTCTAAAATTTTACAAGGTTGTAAATCACATCCTAAGCTTTCTATAGACATAAAATTCGTCTAATTTGGACTTGTATAACTCAAGTTATGATCAAAATATTGAGGCTGTTTTTCAGAGTACAAAACATAAATTTGTACTTTGAATAAATTCATGTAATCAACCCAAAATAATATTATTTCTACAAATTAATACATGATTCATAATTAATCAAGTCTTATTAACATGATTACAACTTAAAATCATATTTTTCACAAATTTACATTAACTTTAATAATTAAAAAAACTACTACAAATAAAAGAATTATCTTAATCAAGCTTCTAAACCTTTAAATAAATTTTCTTCTTGAATCCAAAGTTTTAAAGGGATTTTTTTTTTTTTGGTAATTTTTTTATGAAGAATGATGAAGATGGTAGAATACAAAAGAAAAGGAAAGGAAAAAGAAGATAGGAGGAAGATAAAAAGAAGATAAGAAAAAAGAGAAGGATGAGAAGAAATGAGTAACGGGTGTTGTGGTGGATTATGTCTCCACTCATTTTTTTTTATTGTCATCATCATCATATATCACTCTACACAAACCCTCACTAAAAATTCTACTACACAAATAACTCATCCAACTTTTCATACAATTAGATCCTTACTCTGTTCTATCTTTCATAAACTTTACTACACGCAATACTCTTCTACCATATTATATTATTCAATATATCACACATAAATATGATGCAAATGATATGATTTATGATGTGGTAATGCATAATTAATTATTTTTATTTATTTATTTATATTTTTTACGGTCGTGACCACTTAGAAAATTTCTTCCTCGAAATTTGAACTTACCACATTCTCAAATAAATACGGGTATCTACTTCTCATATGTTCTTCTACCTCTAAAGTTGCTTCCTTAGATGAATGTTGACTCCACTTCACTTTCACCATAGGAATTCTTTGCTTCTCAATTTTCTAACTTTTCGATCTAATATCTCAACCGGTTCTTCCACATAGGTGAGTTTCTCTGAAACTTCAATTTCCGTTATCTTGATAATATGACTTGGGTTAGAACGATATCGTCGAAGCATAGAAACTTGAAAAACATTATGCACCTGAGCTAACTCTAGAGGTAATGCAAGTTTGTAAGCTAAAGGACCAACTCGTTCTAGAATCTCATATAGATCGATGTACTGAGGACTTAGTTTTCCCTGTTTACCAAATCATAGTATACCCCTCCAGGGTGAAACCCGCAAGAACACTTTATCCCCCACTTCATATTCAATGTCTCTTCTATGCTTGTCTGTATAACTTTTCTGACTATCTTGAGCTGCTTTAATACACTGCTTAACCACTTTAATTTTATCAACTGTTTCTTGAATAATCTTTGGACCTTCTAACTGTCTTAACCCTTCTACATCCCAACACACAAGACTTCTACACTTCCTCCCATATAAAGCTTCATATGGCGGCATACAAATA
>CANYLF014385942.1:0-15998 GCA_948193215.1 Bocquillonia castaneifolia
TTTTTTTGATTTAACAATAAAAATTTTATTAAACTAAGAGATAAATTCAAAATATATTTAATTAATTTTACAATCCTATAATTTATTATATTTTATTGATTAAATTTAAACATAAATTAATTTCTCATTTAATTACATATATTATTTTTAAAAATAAAACTAAATATCATATAAATTGCTTCAAAATATTGTATATTTTTTTAAGTATATTGTCAAAATTTAAATAATTTTAATAATTTCTGCGCGAAGCGCAGGAAAATGACTAGTTTAATAATAAATGTGATGCATATTAAATTATTTAAAAAATATAATTATATGTTTAATTTTATTAGGAAGTATAATCAACAACAAACATTATATATATATATATATATATATATATATATATATATATATATATATATATATATATATCATGATATTTTTGTTTTAGTGGAATTAGATTGCGTAGATAGGAGGACGAAACGCCCACTTGTCCTGATCAGAACGATTGAAGAAAGAAAGAGAATGGTGGCCCCTTTCATCCAGGAGACATCATCGGAATTACGTTGATGAGCTGGCGCAATGACTGCCTGTGTATTAGTATTTTAGTACAAAGTTAGTCGGTACCGAGCAGTGGCTGCAAATTAGAAAATTTCCTTGACATGGGGTTATAATGAAGTAATATATAACATCATAGTGACGAAATGTGAAACGTGTCAAAGAAAGAGGGAAAGGGTGTGAGGCTCCATGTCACTTGAGTGCAAATAAAAAGTGGTCTAAAAAGACCCGAGAAATGGGGTCCATATTAGCATATTCGGGTCAGGCACCCTTTCACATGCAAATGCAAGAATGGCTGGCATTACTTACAATTTTCTCTGATATTTTTTTTTATTTCACCTTTTCTTTTATTTCTTTCTTCATTGTTCTTTACTTATTTATTTTTATTTTTATTTTTATCCTTTTCAGTTAGATATGGTTAAAGAACAAGTATGGATTGCTATAATGGGTAGCTAGCAATAAAAAGTTGTCTTTAACAAAAGGAGAAAAGGAATGTTCACAGAAATTTTATTTTTAACTTTTTTTCACATAAATATACAAAGAAAAAAAACATAATTGTAATAATAATAATAATAATGAGTACAGAAAACAGTAATTGCTCTGTTGTTGCAGACTTATTTGTGTGGATGAATAATATAAAGAGATTTACTATCAACTTCATTTTCATACACTTTAATTCTTTTTTTTTTTTACTTTTCTTTCTGGTTGCTCTCTAAAGCCACAATAATTTGAAAAAATGTCCATAACATTCCAAAATCAGGGAAAAGATATATGTAAACGTGTATGCATGTATTTATTTCTGCTTTTTTTATTGAAAAGTACTCTTATGATAAAAATTAAGTTAATTATGTAGCTTTTGTATCAAAATGTCAGATAAAAAAAATCTTCTGTTGAAATTTCGGCCCCATTTCTTCTTCCCTTCAGTGGCTTGCTAATCTTTTTTTATATTTTAGTAAACGATGGTAAGAATTCTATTTTATTTCTTAAAAATTTGTCTATTCTTTTTTTTTATAACCGTTGTTATCCGGAGTATCTCAGGCCCCGTTTTACGGTTGCCTAGATTAATTTTCGGTCAAGAAAAACCCTAAATGGAGCAGCCCTCTCCCAAGGGAGACCCTAGGACTCGAACTCGAGACCTTGAATATTTAGCTCACAAGCTCAGAAGTCTTTGACTAACTGAACCACGCTCCTTTAATAATTTGTCTAGTCTTAATTATATATATGGTTTGGAATGTCTTTGGCTGATAATTGAATAAGTGAACTTAGTACTGTGCTTTAAAATTACGCTATAATACAATTTGATTGCTAAATAAAAAATAATAATATAACTAAAAGAAAAATGCAAAATTCACACTAGGATAATTGGATGAAGTCAATTCCTAAGTGCACACACTAAAAGGTAACTAGCTTTTAGAGTGTTATGAAAGAAAAATTTCAAATTGACACTATTCTCTATAAACAACTATGGACTAAATATAATTACACTATAATTGTATTATTAATTAAATTGACAAAAAAAATCTGTCAAAAGCTTACGGATCCCTTTGTCTATAGTAACATTCAGAAGCTAAAAAAGAATAAAGATTCGTAACATATATGAAAATTAGGGGAAAAGAGAGGGAAATAACATTACTCAAAAACGTACACTCGAAAGTGTAAAATCAAAAATTTAGATTTTATCATCTTTCAAGACATAATATGGTGGTACATAGAAACATTAATAATCCATTTATAAGTTTCAGGTTCCAATCCCCTCCTCCAGCTAAAAGAAAAATCAAGCGTTTATCATACTAAAATAAGAATATACAATTGAGTAGTAAAAATGAAGTATTTCTTTCTTTTAGAAGACATTGATGATGAAATTTAATAATTAATCCAAGATTCAATTTTTGTTTTGAAATTGTTTGATAATAAGAAAAGAAGAACGGAAGCGTACTTAAATTTTAAACACAAGGAAAGTGATATATATATATATATACTAACAAGAAAATTTATAGAAAACTTTCGATATGAATGGCACTTGCCTTTTTTGATATTTCTTTTTGTTGCCCTCCTATTTGCTTATTTCAGTTGAAGACATTGATGCTTAGCTGTTATAATAGCAAATTATCTTGCGATTATATGCACCTATAAATCATTTTGTTCCCTTCATTCGACAGATCATATTTTCAGACAACAACATCGTACGTTCTCCCAAAAAGAAAAGATAACATTAATGATTGTTTAATGTGCCACAATAAATATTGTTGCATAAGTTAATGTAATTTTGCACTCTTTTTGCACGTTAAAATCATTCTCTCTCGATTAACCATTGAAACATTCTTTTAATTGAGACTTTAATACTTCATTTTCTACTATCTCTGTTCCAAAAAAAATCCATTATTCATTTTTAATGTGTCTCATAATAAATGGGTCTTTTTGAATGGAACAAAAAAAAAGTGAAATGAATCTTCTAAAATGGGACGGAAGGAGTATGTTTATTTTTCACATAAAAGAAATCTATATCCAAAAAGAGGAAATAGTGTATATTTGTAAAATTTATTAGCATATGTATCTAAGTACAAGTGCATTATATATATTCTTTTCATCTCAAAAGTTGAACAATTTTGAAGGTTATTTTATTCTAAATTATGAGCAAAAATAAATGGCTAAAATAATTATCATATATACTTTATTAGTAGATTTTACTTTTAATAAGGATAAAAAAGGGTGTTTTATAAAGAGGAAACAATTTGTTTTAGCTAAAATTTTGAGTGAATTATTAGTTTTAAATGTATCTTTAAAGTTTATCAATTTGTTTCATCATTTTTGCATTTTAACCAACTTAAAAATGATGCATGCCAATTTTTTAAGTGTCACATGCTTCTATTGTCAAGTTGAGTCAACATTCAACTTGACAAATTTCAAAAAGATAAAGTTAAAATTGAGAATTTATTAAAAATTGTGGTAAAATGGTTTAATATATCATAATAGTATATGACATATAATTAGTAGAATGTACATGATACGTAATTAAAAGATATATGATACGTTATCAAAAGCACAGATCATCTTTAAGTGATCTAATTAAAGTGATACAAAATGTAAAGATGTTGGAATAAACTAATGAATTTTAAATATGTGAATAAAATTCACAACTCACTCAAAGTTTTGACTAAAGCAAATTGTTTTCCTTTTATAAATTAAAAATAAAAATATGAACAGATGATAAAAATTAAGTAAACTTAAGTTGGAACATAAAAATACCCTCTTGTTTTGCCTCAATTTGGATAGTTAAACATCACCTATTAACTCATTTTATCTGGAGATTAATTATAATTTTCTTAGCCTAAAATGCCCATTTGGTACATAGTATAATATAGTCGAACTTAAACATGCATGTTTCTAATATTTACTGGTCAGCAAGCAACTAATTCAGTTTGAACTGGAGAGACAAATGCCATGTTAATTAAACTTGCGAGAAAAAAGGAGACTCCCTTCTTTCATTTGACATGATATGAGAAGCAAGATGACATATTTCTATTACGAATTAATTGAGCTTCATATAGACATGAAGCTCTATACATAACATAAAGAAAATTAAACAAATTAAACATCAAAATACAAGATCGATCGATCATTATCTTAATTAAGTTAGATAATACAGGAATAACAATATTAATTGGATCGAGGAACTAGCAATCTTTGGAATGCATAGCATCATGAGCAATCAGCCTTGAATTTGCAGCAGATTGACTGCTCATGATATTATATCATTCATTTTAGAAAGCTCCAAAAGGTTAAAAAAAAAAAAAAGACAAAATAAAAAAAAGAAAAAAATGGCCACAGCATAATCAAAACCCGCCGCCGCCGATGGCCGGAGCCCAATAGTCAGCACCATTATCACTTCCAACATGTTGAGTGCAAGACACAGGAACCAAGCACAAACCTCTACTCCTCAAGTCCTTTGCCTTATCTTGGCCATCCTGAAATATATCATATATAATTAACAATTAATTAAAAAAAAAGAAAAGGAAGCAAAAGGTATATCAATTAATTGATGAATATATATATACAATTAATTAATTAATTTCTGCCAATGATCTAATCTCAAAGTGCAAAAGGTACGTATACTTTTATTTTCCAAGAATGCATAATGAGAAGGATGAGGATAATGATGATTGTAAAATAAAGTATACAAGAAAGAAAAAGGCAATATACTAATGAGTAATGAGCAATAAGTCAAATGAAGGAGAAACCATTTATAAGTTATATAGTGTAAAGAGATATATATATATTGCATAAAGAAATTTAAAAAAGAGTACCTGGTTAGGACCTCCTTTTCTTTTCTGGCAGATGTCATTCAACAACTAAATGAGAAAATGAAAAGGAAAGCAAAAAAAAAAAAGTATTAATCAGTGTTTTCAATCTTTCTTAATCCCTTTTCTTGATACCCAATTAGCATACCCCTTTAATTAGTCCCAAAATTATTCTTTAAATTAACTTTTATTTAGGTAAAGTTGCATAAAGCTAGGAACCTTGTTCTTGGATAGCTTAGCTATATTATCTTTATGACTAATTAATGAGTAATATAATTAACATGGTTAAATTAATATATTTAGATGCTTTACATTATCATACAAATCCTTGCATTATTTAAATGATCGAGAGTGATGGATCCAATAAAGCTATATAGTAGTAATATACCTGACCTGGGTCTTCAGGAAATACACAATTCCTTTCTCCTTGAACCTAACAAAAAATTCTCTACCATATTAGTAGTTAATTAAGTGATGATTAATATTATATTATTATTCCTTTTAATTAATAAAATTAACCATAAAACATGTGCATACACTTGAAGAGAGGATCTTTGTCTTTCATTGGGAATGCAGAAATGAATGCATGTATGTATGTGTATATGCATGCATGTATGGATGGATACATACATAAAAGAGTTAGTACTTACAGACTGTTGGTTCCTCATATTATTGGATGAAGCAGTGCCCAAGTAAGGGGAGCTAAGGGCCTGCAAAATTTTTTAAAAAAATGGAAGAAAAAGGGGAGAGAATAAGAGAAGATAAGAATTTTTGTGACTTCCATAACTAAAGAATGATTAGAAAAGGCAGCAGGATGAATAATTGAGGCAATAACTTTAAGAACTGCATGCCTTCTTCTCAACAACAAAAAAACACTGATTCTGAGTGACTCTTTTTTAATTTGCAGAGAGTATAATTTTTTTTTTTTGTGGGAAGAAGAAACATCACCTCAATTTGACCCTGAAGGAATCTGATATATCCAATAGCTTCTAACAAGACAGAAGCTGTGTCAGTCTGCAAAAGAGGAACATTTCACATTGCCCTAAGTCATCTTTTTCATCTTTTTTAATCTCAAAAAGAAGAAAGAGTGAGCCAAAAGAGTAAAAGATATAAAGAACCACCATAGCCACACAGATAGCAGAAAGATCAGAGCTTTATATATATATATATATATATATATATATATATATATCAGTGAAAATTTTATTTAAAATAAATAAATTAATCAAATTGCTTCATGGGTTTTATTTTATCTTATTCAAAAGCAAAAAAGAAAAAAAAAAATCCAAAACTGCTTCTTTATTAATGTTCTTTCTGTTCAGAGTTTTGTGAATGAAGATGTTAGATGTTTTATTTATTTATTTATAATTACCTTTCCAAATGGAGAAACTAGCTGGTGAAGGGCAGTGATTCTATCTCCCAACTTCTCCTTCCTTACCTTATAAGAAGTATAATAGAGCATAGCACCAAGTTTTGTTAAACTTAATTAATTTAATTATAATATATATGTATAGATGAAAAATAGCAGAAGAATCACACATGCTTAAAGAAATAGACAATTAAGAAAGACATTAATACAATAATACTAATACAGACACACAGAGACAAGTCCACACACTTCTCTGAGCTGGGAGAGAATGAAAGGCACAGTATTAATTAACAATTATTGTAATATATATATACCTTTAGAGGTGGTTGGCTTGCAGATGGCTGAACCCTAGGCTTCTTACAAACCCCACCGGTGGCAGTGCTATTACACTTCAATCAAGAGAAACACAGCCAAAATAATTAAAAAGATGTATATATTAAGGACCCAGATAAACAAATTCACTACAAAGTTTTAACTTAATGATACTATGAAAATAAATTTCTAGGTGTGTGTGTGTGTGTGTGTGTGTGTGTGTGTGTCTATATATATAAATGATAATTAGTGTCTGTGTTTACTCTTTAATAATAATTATTAATTACCCACCTCAGAAGATTGATCTAGATGTTGACTTCTTCCTCCATCTGCTTTGTTGTTGTTATAAGAGAAGTCAAGAATATTACTACTTAGACTTGTGACACAAGACCTAGGAGAAGAAACTGGCATGACTACTTGCTGTGACCAATTATTAGGTCTAAGAGGCTGCTGAAATTCCTGATCTTCACCATACAGATTATTGTTATTATTGTGATGAAGTACTACTTCTTGCTTTACATCACCAACAACAGGAAGTACTACTCTTGAATGTAAATATGGATTCAAGATTTGGTCTTCCCAGTTTTCTAACTTTTTGGGCTGAAAATGACTTGCTCCAAATCTATCTTCTTCTTCTCCTGACAAACCTCCCCTGAAAAAAAAAAAATTTATACAAATCACTATCATCTCCAACTCCAAGTTAACAAAAGCTGTGTATATATAGGCATATATACAGTACTATAATTTCTGAAAATTGTAAGTGAAGTTGAGTTAAGTATGTGCATATAATAATTAAGTTAACTGAGAGAAGAAAGAAATAGGGATTTAATTACAGAAGTAGTTGGCTCCATGACTGAGGAAGCTGCTCTTGGTTATGATCAGAAAAAGAATTGAAAGGAAGTGAAGAAGAAGAAGAAGAAGAAGAAGAAGAAGAAGAAGATCCAAGAAGATAAGGAGAAGGGAAGAGAGATGAGGAAGAAGATAAGAAAGCAGAAGGTTGAAGCTGTGATGGTAGTGGATGCATGCTCCACCGACTAGGGTTTCCTGCCATCATCAGCTTAGGACTGATATGAGTTTTTATCTGTTTGAAACAAACTTCAAATTATAGCAAAAGAAAGAAGAAGAAGAAGAAGCATATATATATGTATATATAAAATACAAATTTCTTTTCTTTAATTTCACTTTGTTTTCTTTTCTGCACTAATAGTTTGTCATGTTTCCATGTTTAAGCACCCTTACAAGGGTAAAGGGGTTTTCAAAGTCATGTTTGCTTTCTCAGAAGAGGTTGAAGAAACTTTGAGTCCATTTCTTGAAAGAATTTTTATAGAGAAGGTGGGGTTAAGGAGCCTTTGCATATGTTTCCTTCTTTCATTCATTTAGTAGCCTTTTTTATTCTTTGCTTTTGCTTTATTATAAAGTGGGGCAATGAAAAGCTGGTGGGCTGTGTTTTCACTCCATAAACTAATGTTTTTGTACGAACCTTATAATTATTTTTCTTGTTTCCTTGATTTGGGGTGCTACATTGGGATTGTTTTTCGAGTACTTAGGGTTATATATATATAGACAGAGAGAGAGTAGGACTATTAGGGTATAATTATACTATATACTCTTAATCTTTATCTATATTCACAACATCATTGTAATGCTTCTCTCTTTTCTAGAGCAATTATTTGGCTAAGCAAAAATTTAAATACCTACAGAATCCAAGTAGCCTAAAAATTTTTGGAAATGAAAGCTATTGTTATCTGACAGCGGACAATTTATCACCCGTTTACTTCTTTCTTTTTTTTTTTTTTTTGGCGTAAAACACCCTGTATCTCACTGTATCTCAAGTTCATTGATTCAAGTTAGGTATGATCATTTTGGATGGTAAAACCTGGATTCAAGTGAGGTTTGACCCTTTCAAACGACAAAAACTCTTCCTACTGAAGAGCATTTGGCATTGTTGCATACTCAATACTCGAATCTGAAATCTCTAGTTAAGTTGAAAGAAACTCTTACTATCTCATCTAAATGGGCTAAGTGATAATTTCAAATTAATATAGTTGGTATATCAAAGAAAAAGTTCATTGATATAATATCAACGTATTCATTAAATTTATTAAAAAAAGTTTATTTCATTAAATTTATATGATTTTGATATAATATCAATGTATTCAACAAAAAAAATATTGATTTGAAATCGGGATAATATTACAACTATAAAGTAAAGGGATAATAGTCTTATATATTCTTGCCTTTTCAACAAATCTCAATTCTATCATAACCTTCAAAACGTTTTAATTTGGTCTGTAATGTATACAATTTTTTTTTTCAAATCTATCTAATAGGGTGTATAAACTGGCATGGCATTCTTTCGATGCATGGTGTTACATATTCAATATGGTGTAAATTGACACCATTAAAAGTTGGTAAAACCCATACCCAAGTCCCTATACTTTTATTTTTTTGACATTAGGTCCTTGTACTTTTATTTATAAAAATCAAGTGCCTGCATTTTTATTTTCATTTACATTGAGTCCTTCAGTTAGCTAATTTTAATGGTGTTATAACCGAAGGACTCAATTTTGATAAATCACAAAGTGCAGGGACTCAATTTTGATAAAAGTAAAAGTATAAGGACTCAATTTTGATAAAAATAAAAGTATAAAGGACCCAAATTTGATTAATAAATTTTTATTTTATATTGAATTTTAATTATTGCAATATATATATATATATATATATATATATATGTATATTTAAAAAATTGTAAATTTTTTTTATTTTTGATTTCGATTTTATGAGTTAAACCAAACCGAATAAAAGTTGAATATATATATACACACACACTTACTTACTTTTTAAAATAATACTGAAAATTAATTATAAAAACTAAATTTAAATCGTTCAAAATTAAGTCCTTGCACTTTCTTTTTTTTATCGAAATTGGGTCCCTGCACTTTCAGATTTATCAAAATTGAGTCTCTCGGTTATAACACCGTTAAAATTAACTAACTGAAGGACTCAATGTTGATGAAAATAAAAGTGTAGGGACTTGATTTTTATAAATAAAAGTACAGGAACCTAATGTCAAAAAAATGAAAGTACAGGGACTTGAATATAAATTTTGCCTTCTTATTTCGAAGTAACTTAGCAAATAAAAATTTATAAAAAAAAGATCCAGAACTATACATTTATGATTTCGGTTAATAATTGTTCAACCATCCTTGTGAAAAATATTAAAATAATCTTATTTGGGTAACAATTTCTTCTGATCCTGAATCAAGATAATGCACTAAATTAAAAATCTTGCTATATGTAAAAGTCAAATAATTTTTTTGGTATTTATAATTAAATTTTGCAAAAAGAAAAATTATATAAATAAAGAGCTTAGAGCATCTTCAAAGGGCTCTTTAAAACCTATAAATAATTTATTTTTGAAGAGTTTGTGTGAAAAAGTGAAATCCAATGGACTCTGAATTTTAAAAGTTATAGAATACAGAGTTGGATTTGCTCTGTAGTTGTACAGAACCAATTCCACACTTTATCCTAATTTCAAATAATTACTTTTAATTTTTTATATGGTAATTATCTCAATCTTCAATAAATTCAATCCTTTTACTTTTATTTAAAGTAAAAAAGTAAACGTTTAAGACATATTTAAATTTAAATAAAACTTATCTAATAAAATAAAATTAAAATGAAGAATGATAAAGAGCCTGTTGGAATTGCATAATAATTCACTCTGTTTATATTTAAAATCACTATTTAAATAATAAAGTCAACTCTATATTTTAGATTTTAACCTTGGATATGCTCTTACAATTGAATAAAAAAATGTTTTTCCTCTGTATTTGTCAGTATTAATTGACATGCAGAAAATTGAGTAAGATGTCGAGTTTAATTTCTAATCTACTATTTTCATATTATTTTAAAAAATGAAATGTAAAATTTTAAAACCACAATAATATTTTCACCATTTAATCATACTTGTGAATATTTTTTATTTATTAGTTATTAATTATAGGTAGAGGTTATTGTTTTGAGTGTTCTAAAATACAAATAATTTTTTTTCTGTTTGATTAGTTAAGTAGTATAAAATAAGAATTTTATCCATTTTTTAAATAAATAATAATAATAATTTAAATGCAATTAATTAATTTTAAATGCAATTAAATAAAAATTTAATTCAATATTTAATTTTTAAAAAAATTATATGAAAATAAAGTATTTAACTTTTAATTTCATAATAATAAAAACGCGTATTGGCAACATGTTTGTTTATTCATTTCCAAGTCAAAAATCAAGAGGACCGGTAAATAGCCGAAATGAACAAGGGAGTGAGTAGACAAGGCGCGTGGGCGTGTAAAGCACGTGGGGATGGGCATGGTACTTGTGGTTGGCACCCTAATCTTGGTTATGATTGGACCCTTTTTCAAATCAAAACCATGAGTTTTTATTTTCTATAAAAATACTCCAACCGTTAAAAAGGTCGCCTAGAGGCCGGTGCAATAAAGAAAATTTTTGCAAAGAAAGAAAGAAATTTCCTTTCTTTTGCCTTTTTGTAAAGCAAGACAAGAAGAGAAGAGTCAACTTTTACTTCCTTTTTCTTTAAGCCTTTTAGGTGTGTCATTGTATGTGTGTATGTATGTGTGCGTGCCCTAAAAGGTCATTAAGACTCTTATTGTCATCCACCATTTAATGCTTTACTATGACTTCAATTTCTTTGTTTTTTTGTTTATTTTTTTCTCCCTTTTTTCTCAAGTCCAAATCTTCAGAATGGATTGTTTTTTGTGGCAAGCAACTTGATTATATATAGACGCACATCTTATCAAGAATTAAACTTATCTATACCATCACTAATTCATTTAGCAATTAGCATTTGAAGATTGAATATAATTCTATTATTATTTATAGCAAATTATAAATTTAATATATTTCCTCTAAAATCCAATATTAGCATGGTCTCCTTCAAAATATATTTTCTAGTTATAGTTTTTTTTGATTGAGTATTTTCTAGTTATATCAATTAGCAATTACCATCACTAATTCATTCAGCAATTAGCATCACTAATTTTAAGTATAAATTAAAACAAAATTTTGAAAATTAAAAAGTATAAAGACTTAGTTTAATTTGCAAAAAGAGCAAATAAAAATTTAATAACTAGACTGAAAATAACAAAAATAATAATTGAAATCGAGGGAGGTGATATGGAAAACAAATTATGGGAATTTTACAAAATCCATTAATTTAATCAAATACATTATCATGGTATCAGAGCCATCAGACCTCTGACTGGCTTAAAAAAAAAAAGGAGAGTGGAAAACGTGAGAGCGAAATACATCAATGGCAGGTGAAAGCAAGAAATCCGTGTACACCTTGTCATCAAATGATAATCCCGGAAATATAATAACCCAGGTGCAATTGAAGGAAGATAATTATGATGAATGGGCTCGTTCAATACGAACTGCATTGCGAGCAAAGAAAAAATTCAGTTTCATTGATGGAACCGTGACCGAACCTGATGAAGATGACGAAAACTTGGAAGATTGGTGGAGTGTGAACTCCATGATTGTATCTTGGATGATGAATACAATCAGTCCAGCAGTGAGATCTACTCTGACTCACATGGAGATTGCAAAAGATTTGTGGGATGATATTAAAGACTGTTTTTCGGTGACTGATGGTGCAAGAATACAGCAGCTGAAAGCAGAACTTGCTAATTGCAAACAACAAGGATCATCATTTGTGAATTATTATGCCAAATTGAAGCAATTATGGGAAGAGCTGGCCAATTATGACGTGATTTCCGCATGCAAGTGTGGGGGTTGTAAGTGCAATATTGCAGCTGAATTAACTAAGAAGCGAGAAGAAGAAAAACTCCATCAATTCCTGATGGGGTTGGATGATGTATATGGGACAGTTCGTTCCAATATTCTGAGTTCTACTCCATTGCCTGGTGTGAGTAAAGCTTATTCTTTGATGTGTCAAGAGGAAAGGGTTCGAAATGTCTCAAAAGGCAAGGAGATCAAAAGCGAGACAGTCAGCTTTATGGTCCAAACTAAAGAAAAAAGCGTTGTTTGCACACATTGCAATCGAGAAGGGCATGATGCTGAGGGTTGTTTTCAATTAATTGGATACCCAGATTGGTGGGGTGATCGACCAAAAACACCTGGTCGAGGACGAAGCAGACAAAATGGAGGAAAAAGTCGTGGCAAGTTTGCAGGAAGAGGAAGAGCTGGAGCGAGAGTTAATGCTGCACATGCAATTGGACAATCCGCTGAAGAAACAAAGAATCTTGCAACTCCTGAAAATTTGACAAATGAACAATGGGCAGTCGTTCTCAGTTTGCTGAACTCGTGCAAACCAGGGACTGATGAGAAGATGACTGGTAAGAAAAATCTTACTTGGATAATTGACTCCGGTGCTACTCAACATATGACAGGAAATTCAGGCAATCTAACTAGCTTAAAGAGGATACTAGGTTGCCCTATTGGTTTACCTAATGGGAATCAAGTACTAGCATTGCAAGAAGGAACATTTCACATGGGAAAACACATACAGTTAGAAAATGTTCTTTATGCTCCGGGACTACATTGCAATCTGATTTCTGTGTCACAGTTAATTGATGACTTAAAATGCGATGTGTTATTCACTAATGAGCTTTGTTTGATACAGGACCGCACTTCGAGGACGGTGATTGGAGTGGGTGAACGATGCAAGGGGCTTTATTACTTCAAGAAGGAGTTATCAGCTCAAGCACATCAAGCTCGGTTGATGAATTCATATGACCTGTGGCATAGAAGGATGGGACATCCATCTTCAAAGATAGTAGGATTAATTCCTGGTATTAAGAATAACTTAGGTTCGAATAAAAATTGTGATACTTGTTTCAAAGCTAAACAAACTAGAGAAGTATTTTGTTCTAGTGGGAATAAAGCTAGTGAAATATTTGAACTTGTTCATTGTGATTTGTGGGGACCTTATAGAGTCTCAAGTTCTTGTAATGCATCCTACTTCCTTACAATTGTCGATGATTTTTCCAGATGTGTGTGGATATATTTGATGATAGATAAAACTGAAGTAGGACGTATCTTGCAAAATTATATTGCCATGGTTCACAGACAATTTGACAAGAATGTTAAAATAGTCAGAAGCGATAATGGAACTGAGTTCATAGGTTTGAAAAATTACTTCTCTACCAATGGAATCATTCATCAAACTTCATGTGTGGGAACTCCACAACAGAACGGAAGAGTGGAAAGGAAGCATCGTCATATACTCAATGTGGCAAGAGCTTTGAAGTTTCAAGCAAACTTACCAATTGAGTTTTGGGGTGAATGTGTGCTGACTGCTGGATACTTGATCAACCGAACTCCCTCTCAACTTCTAGGAGGAAAAACGCCTTATGAGGCATTGTATGGTAAGCCTCCTAATTATAACTACATTCGTACTTTCGGGTGCTTGTGTTATGCAAAGAACTTGAACAGGAACAAAGATAAATTTGCTAGTAGAAGTACACGGTGTGTTTTTGTGGGATATCCATTTGGTCAGAAGGGATGGCGATTGAATGATTTAGAAACATGAAAATTTTTTATATCACGTGATGTTGAGCTCTGTGAAGAAGAATTTCCATATGCAGCTGATCATGTTCAAGTCAGCAAGCATAAAATCTCATCTGAGCATTTCCAAGTAAATGAATGTTTTGAAGAGGAGGTGGCAGGTGATGGAATCGGACAAAATGATCTTGGTGCTTTAGAAGACGAGCACCTGGAATGTGCTGATGATGAAGGTACTGAATTGAGGGAGGAAATTACAGACATAGAGCCCAGGTTAGAATGTGTAGTTGAAGTAGAAGGCGAGAAAGAACTTGGGCGTGGTCTTCGATCAAAGCAACAATCTACACGGCTGAAGGATTTTGTAACTTATTCAGCACAATGCAAAGACACTAGCCCCTTTGCACGTTCATCCACACCTGCCCCGTCCTCAGGTATGTCCTACGACTTGGCTAAATTTGTGAATTACACTAATTTTTCACCCAAGCATCAAGTTTTCTTAGCAGCCATAACAGCCAATGTGGAGCCCAAATTTTATCATCAAGCAGTGAAGGATGCTCGATGGAGAGTAGCTATGAGACACGAAATTGCTGCCCTTGAAAAAAATGGAACTTGGACACTTGTTGATTTGCCACAAGGAAAGAAAGCGATAGGAAGCAAATGGGTATACAAGATTAAGTATAACTCAGATGGCACTGTTGAAAGATATAAGGCACGATTGGTGATTCTTGGCAACAATCAAGTCGAAGGGATCGACTACAACGAAACATTTGCACCAGTGGCAAAGATGGTTACAGTGCGTACATTTCTTTCGGTGGCAGCAGCTAAAGGATGGGAACTTCACCAAATGGATGTTCATAATGCCTTTCTTCATGGAGATTTGGCAGAAGAGGTTTATATGAAGCTGCCCCCTGGTTTTCACACTCACCATCCTGGAAAAGTGTGTCGCTTGCGCAAGTCTCTTTATGGATTGAGACAAGCACCTCGTTGTTGGTTTGCCAAACTTGCTGAAGCACTCACACGGTATGGATTTGTACAATCACATTCAGATTATTCCTTGTTTACCTTGATTCGAAATGATACGCAATTGGTTGTGCTGGTATATGTCGATGATCTTATCATTGCTGGAAATAAGAGAGACTTAATTAGTGCATTTAAATCATATTTGAGTCAATGTTTTCACATGAAGGATTTGGGTGTTTTGAAATATTTTTTGGGTGTTGAAGTAGCTAGAAATGATGAAGGGATCTTCCTATGCCAACGAAAATATGCATTGGACATAATTAATGAAACAGGCTTGTTGGGGGCACGACCATCGAATTTTCCCATGGAGCAGAATCATCATCTTGCACTTGTTAAAGGAGAGTTAATCGGAGATCCTGAACAATATCGGCGACTGGTGGGTCGTTTAATTTATTTGAGTTTGACTCGTCCTGAGTTGTCTTATGTTGTTCACATTCTAGCACAGTTTATGCAACATCCCCGGAAGGAACATTGGGAAGCAGCTTTGCGTGTTGTACGCTACTTGAAAGGAAGCCCTGGACAAGGAATTCTTCTCCAAGCTAATTGCACTTTACAGCTCAACGCTTATTGTGATTCCGATTGGGGTGGTTGTCCACTAACTCGACGATCACTCACAGGGTATTTTATATTTCTTGGTGGATCACCCATTTCTTGGAAAACGAAGAAACAACACACAGTATCTCGTTCTTCGGCAGAGGTCGAATATCGATCTATGGCTGCCACGGTTTGTGAACTCAAATGGCTTAAGGGACTATTGCTGTCCTTGGGAGTGAATCATTCTAGCTCAGCAAAAGTGTTTTGTGACAGCCAAGCAGCAATGCATATCGCTGCCAATCCTGTCTTCCACGAACGCACAAAACATATAGAAGTGGACTGTCATTTCGTTCGTGATGAGATACAGAAGGGCGTAATTGATA
>CANYLF014389072.1:0-14331 GCA_948193215.1 Bocquillonia castaneifolia
CTTGGTTACCTTTTAACCCCATCTATAAACTCTATTAGATCTCTCATAATAGGTTCATAAACAATCATGTGTAAAATCCATAAACATACCCATATCTCTATGGTGCACATCTATTATAATAAGCATGGAAAATTATGGCCAATCAATCACCATACACAATCATATACATACACATGATACCCATAACAAAACAAGCATCAATTAGAGGATTCAAAAAGGATTTACATCAAACAACCTCAAGAGTGAGGTTTCTAACAATTAATCAATAAAAAAAATAAATGTTAAAGAGGAAGAATATTACCCATTTGCTAACTTGTATTAATTTAAGCAAAGGATTTCTCCAAAAGAAATGCAAGATACTTAATCCATTTGAAGTAAAAGAGTTGATTACAAACTAATTCTCACTAAAACTCAAAGAAAATCAACTAAACCAAACCTAAAAAACCTAAGTTTTCTCTCTAACTCTCTCTATTTTGCTCCCTCTAATGGCTACTCTCTTGTGTAGTTTATTGATATGTTTTTGGATGGAGGCTAAAGAGAAATGAGGGAGTATTTATATTGTTTCCCATAAAAAACCCCTTAAAATCCTACTAAATCCGAACCAAACCACTCCAAAAACCAACCAAAAATGTTTTGGAGCGCGCTTCAACGACACAGGTCGGATTGGCTTGTACCGGCCTTAGGTCCGGCTTGAAAATATTCTTCTGTCTCAACAGCAACCAAAATGAGAGGAGCAGAACGGACTTGAACTGGTCTGGCCTAAGGTCCGGCCTGAAAATCTAATTCTGCCTCCTTGTAGATTTAGCAAATGACCCAACTTTAAAGGGGCATATCTTGGATGTATGAACTCCAAATTGAGAAATTCTTAAGCCTAAAATGGAGTTCAAGATGTCTAATTTAATTTCTGTGTTTTGACATTTTTCTGATTCCATCATTTTCTTGCCCAAAATTCCCTTGACATTTTAGTGCTACATTTGAGACAGCTTTCGGAGTGCTCTTTGGTGTGAGGCTTGTATCTCTCTTATCTTAGCACTAAATGGCCTGATTCTAATTGCAAATTGAAGTAGACTCAAAATTCTAGAATTCTGGAGCTTTTCATCACAAAATTCCTCCCACATTAGTTACTTCGAGCTCTCAAAGTTGGCCTATTTGCAAAACCGCTTTCTAGCTTCTTGAGGCTCCAAACTTCAAATATTGTCTTTGGCTTCCAAACCTCAAAGACTTTATACCTATATCAAATTCACACCAAAACAAGTTTAAATCACCTACAAAACCACAATAACCATAAAAAAAAATATGATTGCCACTTACATGGTGCAAATGTAGGGAAAATGCACGATTTATGTTCTAAAACTATGCCAAATTCCCTTAAACCTTATGTCTCTAAGCCCTAATAGATATGTGTGTTTCACACACATCACTTAACTCACCAATTCAGCAATTAAACACTTTATTAATTAACCAACCAATATGAAAATCCACATTTCAAATTCAATACAAGTAAAAAGATATTTAATTAAACACACAAGCTAGGTTAGAAATTCCTACTCAACATGTTCATCTTTTTACATGTTAAATACGTAGTTAATATGTCAAAATAATTAATTTCATCTTATATATATATATATACCACAAAAAAAAAAAAACATAGTAACAATTAGCATGCAAACTCAATAATATAAAAAAATAACTTATTTTCTGACCTGACTAGCGATTATATTCTAACCCTCCAATTCTGATGCTCTTGATCCAAAACCTATACGAATTAATGTTCAACATAATTTTTACTAATTTTTGGGACACAATTATTATTCAAATTATTTATTTAAATAGACCGCCAAAATTATATAAAAAGGCTTTTAAAGATTACCAAAAAATAATTTGTAGATTTTAATTGCACAATTGAAATCAGTATGAAAATTGAGTTCAACGACATATCTGGTCAAATGAACAGTACCGGGAATAGTACTCTGCTACAGTAATGCGAACAATGTCTGCTACAATAATGTGAACTAAGTCTGCTACAATATGTGAACAGTACACATGGGACCCATAGCTGGGGGTCCACACTGGGGTCTACTTGTAGGGCCCGCTAGTGGGGTCCACATGTGGGACCCGCTAAGTTACCGCTACACATGGTGTCATAATTAAATTCTGAAAACACCATCGGACTCTTCTCAAGCTCTAGATTACAGATATATACAATAGAACCTCTCTAAATTAATATGATCTGTGGAACAAAAAATTATTAAATAATAGAGGTTATTAAATCTAGAATATTCATTTAAAAATATCATATAATTTATTATATATTTTTATGTATTTTTTATAATTAATATGAAGAAAAAATCTAAAAGGAAACTTTTTTTATCAATAAATGAATTTTTTTGTATATTTTACTCAAATATTTCACTTTTTATAAATTATAAAGTATTTTCTAAATATATACATGTCGAGATATAAATAACTATAAAAAAGCAATATACATGAGTTTATATAGGGAACGATGATTCTATAAATTAATATATATATGTAGATATATAATATTTTGTATTAAATAATAGATAGCAGAATTATTAAATTATACACATTCTACAGAGTCGGTGGATTAATTTTTTTATTAAATAATAGAGGTTATTAATTTATAAAATATCAATTTAGGGAAGTTCAACTGTAATCAGTTTTATAAAACAATAGAGTATCAATTTAGGGAAGTTCAACTGTAATCAGTTTTATAAAACAATAAACGAATTTAACAGAAAATGAGAAAATTTGTTTAAAACTTCTTGCCTCAGATCTGTAAATTCTATCTCGTAAAACCCTTTCAATATACCACTTAAAATCAAGCTTGAGAGACTAAGAATCTATAAACACCAAAATCATTTGATTCTAACTCTACATGTGAGAGTTGTGTGCGAGTTAGAAATTTAAGAGGATATATATATATATATATATATATATATATATATATATATATATAACACTAACGAGGTAGAGCCTCTCCCCCTCTCTTTCTTTTTCTTTTTTTATAATACTGGTTAATTACCACTTTAACCCCTAGATATTTTGTAAAATTACAACTTAACCTTTATAAAAAATTTTCTTACAATTACATCTGAACTAAATTGTAAATTTTTTTTAAAATAATATATATATAAATCCTCCAACTTATATTTTTTTTATATATTATTATTTTTATTATTTTTAGGATGTTACAAACAACATTCTATTGTAACATGACATTTATTATATGAATATACGATTGAATGTGAAATTAGTGAAAGACAAGATATCAAAAAAAAAAAAAAAATTATGTGGGCATGTGGACAATGAAAGTAGAAAAAAAAAATACCATAACATATTGTGATTATAGCAAAGTGTGCAAATTTAGTTGCACGCCGGTTTGGTTCTCGATCGTGAGGAACTCCAAATTGTAATTAATTTGTTTTCTAGATATAAAAGTTTAACGGTTCCTTTGTGCTTATGCAAAACCGCTTCAAACAATGGGGTGTGGCCATTTCAGTTGGTGTACAACAACGGGTTAGCTTCGAAAGGTTTGCCTTTCTCCAAATAGATTTCAACTAAATCCTTATTCCCATTCTTAGCAGCCAAGTGGAGTAGAGTGCCATTATTAGCATTCCTCCAATAAAGTGGGATGTTATTTTGTTGTGTGAGATTCTTGTTCAAGATTGTTTATACAATCTTATATGCTCCTCTGATTTTCATGGCTATATGGAGGTGTTAATCTTCGAGGTTGAACTGGATTTTCACGATCTAAGAACCCCAAGATGTGATTTAACCAACTATTTTGGTTATGAATTTATGTTTAGATGATAGAAATCAATACTTTATAAAGTATTTTGTGTTCTTCAAGAGGGAGAAGAAGAAGAACAATCGTAGGAGAATAGAGAGAAAGTAGGAAGAGAGAGAATTAAGTTACGTGTTGATTTCCTACTACTGCCAATAGAAATCATCTTTTTTCTAATATTCTTTTGGTCAAAAACATCAAAAAAAATACCATTACTTAAAAAGGAATGAAAACAAAACTCATAAGGAGATTGCTAAGGAACACATAAAGAAACTCTATACATTATCCTTACTTTACTTATCCATTGCTCAGCTACCTTATCATTATGAAATCTATACACTATACTCTAAATTATACTATGCATAATTCTAGAAGGATTAGGCTCTGTTGCCTAAAAAATTTGCTTGTTTCTAGCTTTCCATAAACTATATATAGCTGCTGCCACACAGTTCCTTCTAATCTCAGCAAGTTTGCTCCTCCTCTTTGCTTTTAGACCGCACCAACTTATCAGTCTATGCCATGAATTAATTCTCCTGTTAATAACACCTGCTGCTTAAAATTTTTGCCAAACGACTTTACTGATCACAAATCAAACAAACAGTGATTGAGAGTCTCTGTTGCAGTTCCACACATACCACAAGTAGCATCAGTAATACAATTCCAACTTAACAATTTATCTTTCACTCTTAGCCTGCCTTTAATTGCTAACCAGAGCAAGAAAGCAAATCTAGGCACAAGCTTCCTAATCCAGACAATTTTATGCCAGGGAGCTATATTATGATTGGTTTCTAGCAGATGCCATACCTGTGAAATAGAGTATTTACCCTTATGAGCCTAAGAAATAGAATCCTCAGTTTCTTCGAGTTTCTGTAATTGAACTAATTGCCAGGCTTGTTTAATAGATTCATCTGTTGTAGCAGGTAGTCTTCAGTGATTGTTTCTCTATCGGTCAGTAACTTTTACAAGTTTGGGAACTCCAGTCCGCTCAATTTGAATTTCTAGAAACCTGTCCACCAGTGATACATTGTCGATCCAGGGATAATGCCATAATAGGAAAGTTTTTCCATTCCCTATTTTATATTTAAACAACTTTTTTAAATAGATTTTTATGTTTAAATAGACTCCTCCATATCCAGCTTAAGCTGTTACAGATTAACTTGCCAGAAGCTAGTATTCCTCATTTTATTGATCCTTATCCATTGGCACCATAAGAAGTCAGAATGCATAATCAATTCCCAAGCCATCTTACTTACTGCAACTATATTCCAATCAGTAATTGATTTAATACCTAGTCCTCCTTTTGTCTTTGACTTGCAGACCTCATGCCATGCCACAAGACTCTTGGTATGCTCAATAGCATTGCCTGACCATAAGAAATTCCTACAAGCTTTTTCAATCAGCTTTGTCACCCCCTTGGGAATTAGAACTACCATTGCCCAATATGTGTGAATGCTCAGCAATACAGATGTTAACACCTAATTTTTGATGTAGAAATATGGAAGCGGCTCGGAGGCCCAGTGATGATCATTCATGTTCTAAATAGCATGAATTGAGTTGACATTGCTTTTTAGAGATTACATAACCTTGCTTTAAGTGTTTTCTAAGCTTGCATAACACGTTCGTTTTTCAAAATCCGGTTTTGAGCATAAACGATACAATTTTCAGACGGTTTTCATCATAACTTTTTCTATAAGTGTCTAAATGACTTGAAATTTTGATGGCTGGTAGTTGAGGCCATTCCGCACATTTTTTCAGTTTTAAGTTTTTGTAAAATCGGATGTTTGGAGGCTCAAAAGGGCCCAACGCCACTCATGAGACTAGCGTTGGGCTCAACGCCACAAGGAAGGCTAGCGTTGGGCCCTCAATGCCAGTCAGATGATTTCAACTGTAAAAAGCCCGTTTTCGGGCTGTTTCAGCCCGGAATGACCCGTATGAGTCGTACACGCATCCCAAAGATCTGGAGGGCTATTTTTCTCCAAAATATCCTTTGCTTTAGGCTCAAGTCATTGAGTTTCAATAGGAAACTGATTGTGGTAACCCAAGCTTAAGTTTTAAGCTAAACTGGCTATAAATACAAGTCTAAAATTAGGTTTTAGAAGGAGGCAGCCAGAGCATACGAATTTTAGGGTTTGATTACAATTATTAACACTTTAAAACTCATTCATAGCTAAAAAACACTTTCTTTCACATTACTTTTTCACAAAATAAGCTAAAAAAAACTCTTTGATTTTTACGTTAAAGAGGTTGTTTTGAGTTTCTAATTCATTCAAGCAAGTTTCCAGCATCTCTTAATCATTAAAAAGCAACATAAAAGTCACTCAACAAGATCTGAGGGTTATCAAGCGCTTCCAAGCCAATTCCTTGAAAGGTAAGTCACCTTTCTTTATGTTTTTCATTGTTTTTATGCATATTTCAATGTTTTCCACATTATAAACATGTTGAATGTGATGATGTGTTGCTGTAATTTTCTGTTTGTATGTTAAATGTCATGTTCATGCATGTTTCTTTTGTTAAAACGCCATTTTGTGCTATGAAAATGCATTGTAAAGGTTAAAAATTGCATTTTTTTTTTTTGCATGTTCTTGTGTTTTGATTTCAGATCTGATGTGTTGGATGTTGTTTCAATGTTTTCTGTGCATAAAAATCCTTTCTTTTTATGTTTTGTTATGTGAAAGCCATTTCTTTTGTGTAAAGTTTATTTCTTTTACATAAAAATCACATTTTTTTTTAGTTTTCATGCATAAAGGTTGCATTTTTTTTTGTGTAAAGTTGTTTCTTTGTATGTTTTAATGATTAAAGCTTGTTTATTTATGTTATTTTAAAATCCTTTGAATAAAGTTTGCATCTTTTGCATGTTTTATGTTTAAAAATTATTTCTTTTTTATGTTTTATGCATAAAGTTTGCAACTTTTGTATGTTTTAATATAAAGTTTGAATCTTTTAATGTTTCATGTGTAAAGCTTGCATTTTTTAAATGTTTTAAATGATGTTTCTATGCCTGATCTGCGTTATAAATGTCATTCTACATCATAAACACGTTTATTTTTGTAAAGTTTGCATCTTTGAATGTTCTACTTGCAAAGTTTGTGTCTTTATTGCATTTTAAGCATGTCATGCTTAGATCTAGGTTGTTTTGCCATGTTTTATGCCTTTTCATATGCTTTGATGTTTCTTTCATGGGTTTTCGACCTTGTTTGATCATTTTTGGGGCTTGGTAAACCTTAAAAATTGCATTTTCTGTCAAATTATGCATGCTGCATGTTGTCTAGCAACCAACGCCACAAGCAGGAGTGGCATTGGGCCCAAACGCCAGTCTCCTGAGTGGCGTTGGGCCCTCTTGTTGTTTCTTCGGTGCTGTTTTGTAGGGATTGCTTATGTACAGTAGCTTTCACGTGGAATGCAACGACAAAGTAAGCTTCTGGATCTTCTTTGGTAATTATTTAGATGTGTTATTACATGTAATTGGTTAATAATGCTATTTGGTAATGATTTTAGGTCTAAAATGGTAGAAACCCTAGGTTGTGTTGTTGTGTTGGTTGTTATGTGTTCCTTATCACTTCATGCATGTTAATTAACCTTAATTAATGGTTGGTAATTATTAAAATTAACTCTTGTTTGTTATTAGAAACTCACCATTGCATGTTTATATGTAAAAGGTAGGTTATAAATTGTTATATATTTCATTGCTTTATTAGAAGGAATGAAGGTTGATATAATACTAAGAGTATTAGGTAAAGAATCACACTTTGGAATTGATAAGTCGGATCCTTGAATCTCTGGGGTCAATGCACCTTTCATATTCTTGAGAGGAATTGAGGTGTACACCTTGTAAGACATTCTCGATGTCGGTTCGGGTGGCGACTACCACTTCAGCCCCGGAGCTGAACACACAGTGCCGCAGTTGCTAGTCATGGCTCAGGCTCTGAGGCAAAACCTCCTTATCTGCAACAGATTTGATCAACTGTTGTCTACCAGCATAGGAAAGGTATTTCACATTCCACTACTAGATTCTTCTAGTTACTTTCTCAATTAAGGGCTTGCAATCTTCCTTGGATAGTCCTTTTATGAGAAAAGGCATACCTAGATATATTACAAGAAGTATTCTCTCTTGAAACCCTGTAATTTCCATGATTCTCTTTTTAACTGCTATAGAGGCACCTGAGAAAAAAACTTGGCTCTTGTGAGGGCTAACAGTCAGTCCAAAAACCAATCTGAAGTGAGAGAAAACAAACTGTAATTGTTGAACTGAACAAACATCACTACTACAGAAAACCAGAAGATCATCAGTAAATATGAAATGAGAAAGGTGGAGAGCTCTGCAACCTGGGTGGTATTTGAACTGAGCATTCAATATAGTATCCATGAGCCTAATGAAGTATTCCATACATAACACGAAGAGGAGAGGAAACATGGGATCTCCCTGTCTCAACCCTTTTCTAGCTAGGAACACAGTGCCTGGTGAGCCTCTCCAAGTAACAATATAAGAAGTAGTAGTAATACATTCCATGATTAACTTGATCATCATATCTGGAAAGTGAAATCCTATTAAAACTTCCTCCAAAAAATCCCAGGAAATAGAGTCGTATGCCTTTTGTAAATCAATTTTGAATGCACATTTTCCAAGAGCTTTATGAAGATGGTAATTGTGGACCAATTCATAAGCTAAGGCAATGTTATCTGATATCCTCCTTCTAGGTACAAAGCAGACTGGTTCTTTGACACTATCTTCTGAATAATGGTTCTCAATCTGGTAGTGATTACTTTAGTAACAATTTTATATAGCACTTGACAGTAGGCTACTGGTCTGAACTGTGTAATTTTATTTGCTGTAGCATGTTTATGAATAATTGTAAGAGTTGTGATGTTGAGCTTCCTTAGGAGTTTCCTAGAGCTGAAGCTTTCTTGTTCAAATCTCACCAACTCATCTTTAGCAATCTCCCAGCTATCTTTATAAAACAGACTATTAAAGCCATTTAAACCTAGTGCCTTATCTGTGCCAATTAAAAACAGGCCTTGCTTGACCTCCATCTCTGAAACTAGACTGCTAAGAAGGATCTGATCACCTTCATTAAGAATTAGGCCTGCTGGAAAGACCTCATAATTGATATGGTCTCTCTGCTCCATCTGGGTGCTCATAAGCTGTTTATAGTACTTAATAAATGCTTCCTGGATCTCTTCATCAGTTGAAACTTTAATTCTTTCTGTGGTGATCACAGAAGGAATCAAGTTTTGAGCTCTCCTCTTTTGGATGGATTAAAAGAAAAATCTTGAATTTGAATTACCTAGTTGTAACTAGGAGATTCTGGACTTTTGCTTTAACAAACTCTCCTTAATACTCATCAATCTACACAATTCAGTTACCATAGCCCTCTCTTCTAAGATAAGAAACTCATTACAAGGATCAGTCTGCAAGTCTGTTTGAAGCTGATGGACTTTATTTTTCTACACTGAAACCTGCTATAAATCTTAGCATAAGCAACTCTGTTGAAGCACTTCAATCTTTGTTTAATTCTGACCAGTTTTTGATTAATACAAAATCCTGCATACCCTCGGTCTGGCTTATTCCACTCCTCTGTAATTATAGTTTTATAATCTGGATGTGTTATCCAAAAATTAAAAAACTTAAAAAGCTGCTTTCCTAGCCTTTGAATCTGCAGAAACTTGATAAGCAAAGGTGAGTGATCTGATAACATAGGTGGAAGGACCACTGTATAAGCATTGCCAAAAATTTCCAAAAACCTTCCATTAACCAAAGCTCTATCAAGCTTCTTCCAAATCCTCTCCTCTCCTAGTTGATTGTTGCTCCAGGTATAAGACAACCTAGTACTTCTCAACTCCACTAGTTCAGCCTGATTAATGAAATTAACCATTTCCTCTCTATGATCCTCATCCAACATAACCCCTCCTATTGTTTCATGATCACCAAGGATTGAATTAAAATCCCCTTGAATGAGCCCGGGGTATTTACAAGAACTGCTAAAGGCAACAAGCTCATTCCACAAAATAACTCTCTCAGTTATTGCATTCAATCTATACACAAGAGTCCAAATCAAAGACCTATTCAAAATAGTCTATTCACAAGTAATAAATTGGCTATGTACTATGATATTCACATCTGAAATTCTATTACTGTAAAATAACCAAATTCTTTCTAGATTAACACAAGCATTATTTTTCACTAATTTCTAGCTCTCTAACCTTTGATTTCTCCAAATAGCATCAATATTAGTGTCTCGTACTCTAGTTTCTAAAATATCACATAATTCAACTTTATGACTTTGAAGCAGAGAACGTACCTCTGCCTGTTTGAGAGGGTCATTAAACCCTCTTATATTCCAGGACAAGATCATTTCCCCTGTCCAAGGGCTTTGAAGGCCTCCTGGAGTGAGTGGCCATAGTAGAAATTGAACACACAGAAGTAGAAGGCTGAGAAGTAGCTTTACCTCCTATACTAGATAGTCTAGTCCCATACATATTGTCACGTCCAAAATCATAATATTCACATACATATTATAACACATAATTAGCTTGAAATAATATTATAATTATTTTTGAACCACTTCAAGTTGATTCACATATTTAATATGACTTTAAAAAAATTCTTAAAGTGTAATATTTGAATTATTTTAGCCAATTTATGTAGATTTTCTTCAATATAACTTTATATTCCCTAATAATATACTTAGATAGACCTTAAAAATTAATTTAGAAAAATTATAAAAGTTAAATACAAAAAAGTTACTATTGGGGCAGCAACCTTGCAAAAATCAAAGTTGTAATTTACGTCTGAAACCTTAGGTTATTTCACCGCCTAAACGAACTAGTTTTAGCCTTAATTTTATAGGGTTTTTAGGGGGACTTATTGAGGCATCTAATGGTCTAAAAATTAGAGGAAATACTATTAATTAACAAGTTTCTAACCTTCAAATTATTTTTCACTTAATTTTCTTCTTCAATCTTAAGCCTTTAAGAAAAAATTTTGGTAAATTTTTTATGGATGAAGGGTAAGGGGCAGCAAGTAAAAGAAAAGAAATAAGAGGAGAGTATAAGAAGAAGAAAGAAGAAGAAGAAAAGAAGAGAGAGAGAGGCAACGGGTGTGTATTTAGTGGAATTGTCCACTATCTTCCTATCATCATCATCATTATCCCAACCACCACCTCCTATCACTCTCCACAAGCCCTCTAAATAAATTCTACTATCCAATTAATCCTTCACTCAAACTTATACTACAATTAACTCATTTAACTTTCCTTACGATTATGTCCTTACTCTACTCTAACTTTCATAAACTTTACTACATTTAAAAACTCTTCTACCATATTATATTATGCAATGTATCACACAAAAACATGATTCAAATGATATAATTTATGATATGTTAATGCATATTAATTTTTAATAATATTATTATTTTTATTTAAAATACGACTGTGACACATATGAATGGCTTCAGCTTCTTTCACTCTCTGCTCTTGCTTTGCTCTCTTCTTTAATTGAGCACTTTGTACCAATTGAAATCCTTCATTTTCCAATTGATCCTCCTGGTTACTTATCTCTTTGGTCCCAGGATCTGTTGCTTGAGTACTTTGAACTACAGTAGTGGAAGTCTCTGCTCATGATTTAGTGTTCCCTGCTGGATTCTGCTTCTCTTCCACCTCCTTAGTCTGGTTTTCTTCTTCTGTAATAGTCTTCAAAACCCACACCTTCCTTTTTTTACCCATGTGACATTGAGTAGTTGAATGACCCCAACCTTTGCAGGATTCACACTTCTGAGGGCACCATTCATATTCAACCTTTTGAAGAAATTGCTCTCCATTCTCCATCTCAAGGGTGATCTCATTAGGAAATATTTCTGTCAGGTTCATTTCCACTAAAATTCAAGCATAAGTGAGCTTGCTACAAAGTTTGGTACATTTATCAGTGAATAGTGGTTTGCCAAGTAAACTCCTTATAGCACTTAGGGTTTCAGTACCCCATAGCTCCCAAGGAAGGTATGGCAGTTTAATCCAGACCACACAACAGTAACTGTCTCAAAATCAAATTTCATTCTCTGCGTCCATTCTTGTAACAAGAGAGGTTTCTTATCAAAGGTTATAGGGTCCATAGCTTTCTACTTCGCTTCCTTAAATTCAAAAATGAATGCAAACAAGTTGAGTTTGATCATTTTTATCTCCAATAAATCGAAGCTTTTCCATCGGTGATGAAGTTTTCCAGTTTGAAAAACTTAGGTTGAGCACCATAGACACTTCTAATCAACATAAATCGCCATCTCTCAGCCTCCTTATTAGCCAAATCTGTTTTAATTCTCGCAACTCTAACCCCCTTACTAACCACTGGTGGTACAAATTTCAACTTACAATTAGCTGATTCTGCCCCATTATTCTTGAATAATTCATTCCATGGCTTTGCTGCTTCGACACCAACTTCTCCTTGCATAATAGATGAACAGTGATTAGGGTTAATAGTACCATCAATCGATTCCTTATCATCTTCTAGATCTATTGCCAAACTCTCTAACTCAGTATCTTAGGTAGATGGAGAAGAATTGAAGGAAACAGATCCCTTTTTGGAATGAAATACTTGTAGATAATAAAAACTAATATTATTAATATTAATACATATCCATATATATTAATTACCCTAACTAATAGGATATGGGTTTAGACCCGTCATGGGTGGATCGGGTCAAACCATTTAATTCCAACACCGATAAATAAATACCGTTTAGTATAAAAATCATTATACTGCCAATTAATATAATTATGTTTTAATGTTTTAAGATATCAAATAGATATGATATAAATTTTTAATATGATTAATTTAAGTGATTTATTATTAAATTAATTATTTAATAAATGTTAACTTTTTTTTGAAGGGAATAAATGTTAACTTTATTTAAAAATATATACCTAATTTAATTTTTTTTTTTGAAAAAATGATAGATTGATGCTTAATTATTTGAAAAATAATTTTATTATTTAAAATACATATTAGTTACATTCATGTTAGAATAAAAATTATCGATAATATTAGCTAACGGAGTATTAAAATAAAATGATTTTCATATCATTAAATTTATTTGTAATTACAAAACAAATACTTCTAAATGATAAAAAAAATGGAAACTGTATTATTAAGTCACAATTTTAGTGAATTGCTAATCATACCCTAATTTTTAAATTTGTCAATTTAGCTAAAAACTTTTTATTTTGTGTCAATTTTAGCCAACTTGAGAATCATGTAGGCCATTGATGATGTCATCTGCCATTGATGATGTGTTATATGCAACTAATGATATGTCTAATAGTTTTTAGTCACTACTTTCAATATATTGTCAAATTTAGCCACAATTTTCAATATAGTGTTAAATTTATCCACGACTCTTAAAATTTTATTATTTTAATCTATCTGGTAAGTTGGGGCACATGATTCTTGTACACATGGAATGTGATATTTTTAAGTTGGTTAAAATAGACAAATAATAAAAAGTTATTGGCTAAATTGACAAATTTTAAAGAAGTGACTAAATAATATAGTTTCTCTAAAAAAATACATAATCACATAGTACCTACTTTTTTTTTTACCTTTCCCAAAATAACAATAGAAAACCACTCTATCATTCCTGTAATGAGTTATTCATCTTGATGGTGATTTCTCTGAGATTTAAAAATACCAAGAACTCATGTTTATTAAATCAAGTTCTAACTAAAATTTAATTCTTTCGGTTGTATAGATCATATATGAAATATAAGTGTTTAAAATTGGTGAAAACCGATGTAGAGAGAATTTTCCCCCCTGAATTAATAAGGCTTAAATATAAAAATTCATATTTTTAACTTTTTAACAAATTTATTTTAATATGTTAATTATTTTCATAAGATGTCAAATTTTAAAATTAACAATAATTTTATCCATAAAAAAGATTTTTTACACATAAAAAAATTTTAAAAGTATCAAAAGAATAGAATATGATAAAATTAAGCTGGTAGATAATATATTAGAGTTAAATGAAACTACAATCGATGAATTGAAGTTAAAAAGCGATTGTATTTTAGATTTTTTTAAATTTTTTTTTAAAAATAATTTGATATTGGACACTCTACTAGCGAACTATTTAAAATAAGAAATAATTCTCATATGCTATATTATTATTTTACAGTCAAGTAACGCACGTATGGATAAAATTGTTTCAAATTAATAAAACTTTATATTTTATTAAAAAAACTCATAAAATAATAGATAAATTTATTGCGAAGTTAAAACCATTAGTTTTTTTGGTAATTAAACCTTGAATTAAAGGGTTTATGAATTTATTTTTTATTGATTACTTTTTGGCCTGCCTAATTGATATGCATGTTTCTGTAAGTCGGTCAATATCTGCAATTCTTAGAGGCTCTCCTTCAATTATCAAAGAAGATAACATATGCTTGTTAATCATTTCCTGTATGAGGTAAAATTACTGAAAATATGTAGAAAGCAAAAGGTCTAACGCATAAAAAAATCCAAACATTTTCATTTATTTA
>CANYLF014389704.1:0-10933 GCA_948193215.1 Bocquillonia castaneifolia
AGCTTTGAAATCTATCCCAAGCTTCATGGAAGAGTTCACCATCATTTTGAACAAAAGTGCTAATCTTAGTTCGCAACTCCGTAGTCTTTCCTTGGGAGTAGTACTTGGTGATGAACTTGTTGTAGATATCTTCCCAAGTTCGCATTGAAACTTCAGGGAAGTTTATGAACCAAGTTTTGGCTCTATCCTTTAGTGCAAGAGTAATGCACCTCATTCGCAACTCGAGTTCTGGAACTCCATTCAATGGGAAAGTGGCAATAACACTGTAAAATTCCCTCATAAAAGCCAATGTATCCTTGGATGGCAAACCATGAAAGTGTGGAATCATGTTGAATTAAAGAGTCTTCAAGTCATAATTCCTAGCAGCAGCACTCAGATCAATGCAAGAGGGAGATGCACTAATAACAGGATGTTGAATATTGCAAAGATAGGCCCTATTATCAGCATTCCCTTGTGGTGGATGTCGAGGATATCCTTGTTGTGGAACATATCCATGTTGTAGCCCCACTTGCGGTGGAGGTTTATGAACATTCATAAGGGGAAGTCACAAGTCAACAACCATGCTTATTGGTGGATTAGCAACTCCATTTCCACCATTGTTTCCTCCATTGTTGCCACCGTTGTTAAGAATTGCGGCATCATTGTCATTGTCGTGAACATCTTCAACATGTCTGTCAGGGGGAACGAAGTCGCGTTGTAGCCCAAATTACGGATTACCAAGTTTTGTTCCACTAGATGCCATGTCGCTAGTTTGCTTTCATCGACGAGAAACGGAACGATTTGCCCGACAAGTTCGTTCTATCTCCGAACTCAACGCTACTAACTTGGAAGAATCAATACCCTTGGATTGATTCCAAGTTAGCATGCACTACATATAAGCACAAAAGCAACCCAAATCAAAAGTAACGGAATAATAACTAAAACAATGTGCAACAATGAATCCACAATCACAAAAACAATAAATAATAAAATAAACATGTAATCGAAAAATAATTAATTCCGTTGTCCCCGGCAACGATGCCAAAAACTTGACAACTCCTGCTAGTGTACGAAATAGTTATAGTAATAAACTGAGAGTACGAGGTCGATCCACGGGGACAAATCATATAAAAATTAATTTTTCGATTAAAGGCACAATATGCAAAAAAATTAAAACGAATACCCTTAATTTGATTTTTGAAATAATTGAAAACTAATTAATAAATTAAATTACATTCAAACAACTAAATTAAAGGAAGAAATAAATTAAAACTAAAAACAATTTAATTCGGTAAATAAACTCAATGAAAACAAATACTAGATCTCAGGATTTCATCTAGAGGGGTAACTTAATTATCAATTAAAAATCATTTAAGCAAGACTTTTCAAAAATATTTTAAGCCTCCATCGAGGTAGAAAAACGTATTCAATTAAAGTAAATTGTTAATCTGTCGCTGCAATTCCGAGAATTAATTGAACCCATTAAGAAAAATCTTTAAATCAAGTTTAGGTTAATTGTCGTTTCTGTATTAACATCTAAACCAGTTCAATTCCCAAATCCAGTTTATTCCAACCCATCCATTGACAATAAACCTAACAAATATAATTCTAGCTGGCCAATCAAGAAATATATTAATAAAGCTCTTGGAAATCGATTTAAATGAAGAAAATAAGAAAAACTATAATTGAATAGTTAATCAAAACATTAATAATTAAATTACCCCGTATTGGACTACATCCTTCACTCTAGTAGGAAAATTAGTTACTAAACATAATAAAAATCATCAAACAAATAATTAAAATCAACAAACAAACAATAAACATGATGAAAATAATATAAATAGATTAAAATAGAATCAACTTAGTCTCAATTATTGACTACAAGCTTCAATTCTTCACCAATTATGGAGAAATCACCTTGAATCAAATTAAAACCAAGCAATTCTAAACAAACCAAAATTGAATTCTAGAGAAAACTAAAATAAAAATATATAGTGTTATATAGTTAAAACCCTAAAAACAAGTGTATATATAGTGTTATATTTTTAAAACCCTAAAAATACCCTAAAACCATCTAAAAATAAGACAAAACCATCAAAAATCTCCAAAAAAATTGAAATTCAGCATCTGAACCAAACCTAAACCGGTTTGGTTCGCTTGGTCCGACTCTCAGGCTGCTCTAAGAAATTGTGCCTAGGGCTGAACCAGGCCTGGGTGGTTAGGACCTCGGTCTGGATCTCTGTCCGGTTCAATTCTGGTCTTTTGGGGGCTGATTTGTGAAGGGTCCGGACCTACTACAGTGCTGAACCGGACTTAGTCTGGTCCGATCAAGGGTCCGAACCTAACTTTGACCGGCCGATCAAGCTCCATTTGACTATGAATTCTTCTCAATTTTTTTTCATGTATTCCTAACACTGCAAATTTATAAAATACGACAAAATAAGTGGTAAAACTACTCAAATTTAGGGGAAATTAAAATCAAACCTGATAATATATATCAAATAAAAATCGTTTATCACACATCTCATCTTTTCATGTCACAAGTAGTTAGCCTTTAAAGCTTAAATTTCATTGTTATTATTGTTTGAATTATTATCATGAATTTTATTGCCTTGTTGGAAAGTTCTGCTAACCCCCAAGGATCCAAGTTTGTTTGGATACCAAAGACCGTATGAGTTTGTTTTTCTTGTAGGTGTATTTGAAACCAGAAATATCACCAAATGATTGCTTGCACAATGGTGCAACTACCGTTGGAACGTTTAGCAATGATCGTTGTGCCATGGATCAAAATTATCAAAAGTTACAGTAAGATACAATGAGTCGTTAGCTCTACAAAAATGGTTGGATTTACACAACGATCATGGGCTAAATGCAATGATCATGGACATTCAAAGAAAGCCTATGCCATTCAAGTGCAAATTCGTAATGGATTTTTAAAGTACATTTCAAGAAAAGAAAGAGGTAATGAGATAATTATTGAGGGGGAGCTTATGGCATTTAAAAAAGGTGGTAAGACAAGCTTCTTTCCATTTGCTATATCCTTTGGTGAGTGCTTAACGCATTATTATTTTTTTAAAATATGATTAAAAATGTGTTTAAGCTTACTAGTGTTATGAACATGCATGATCTCTTAATGGTCACTATTTTAGGGGGAGTTTCTATCTTTATTGCTTGATAGCATTATTGTCTTCATAAGAGGAGTTTGAGATATATTCTTTTGTTAATTACTTGATTTTTATCTCATGCACTCTTGAGCATTATGTTTTATGCTTATATCCTTTTTGGATTATGATAAGGTATGTGTTTAATATATGATCCAATAGCCTTAACTTGGTATGTAATGCCTTTTTCTATCATGTTAGAATTGATGTTCCTTCCTATCTATGTAATAATTTTTTTTTGGCATGTTTATTCTCTTTGATGATAAGATTATGAGTTTACTTGCATTGCTCCTCATTGCCTTATATTTTCATTTGGTATCAAGTTTGTTTTTTTGGAAAGGGGCATTGTTAATTCATAATCATATCATGTTCATATATCTTGCCCTCATCCTATACATATGCATATACTTTATCTTCCTTATTTATGGAATTGTTAGAAAGTTATGTTGATTTGAGGGGGAGATAAATTAATTTTGAATATGCTTGGATTACCTTTGAAAGGGGAAGAGATATATGCTTTATCTCCTTAATGAATCTAACCCTTTGCTTCTAGAAAGGATTTTTGAGTTGATATTGTAGGCAAGCATGATGAGTCAAAGTCATTCAATATAATGAGCAAGCTAAGCTACACAAGGAGCAAGATGTTATCCAACCAAACTTCTCCAAGACTGAAAGTGATTCAATACCCATCATGGAAAGTAAATCAATTTTACTAGCATCATCATCAAGTCATCACAATTGGTATTCTAGCCTTATTTCAATTTCAATTGGAATCATCATCAAAAATGATTTCAAGGATAAATCTTCATTAAAAGAGTTAAGTTCTCTTCATCTTTCCCATTTCCTACATCTTTAATTAATTATTAGCATTTGTATGCTTCTTATACCTTTTTTAATGATTCTAAAATGGGGGAGAAGTTTTTATTTTAGAGACTATGTTTTGCAATCATCAAAAAGGGGGAGAATGTTGACCCTAAGGATCCATTAGTGATTTTGATGATACGAAACATTGTCTTAGTGCTAATATGTTTACCAAGTGCTTTATAGGTGATAGATGCAATGCAAGTGCACAAGCGCATTTGATGAAGATTGTTGGCTAAAGGATAGCAACCCTTAAATTTTTTATGCTGAACAACTTAGACATAGAACCAAGTTTTTAAAACTGGTGTTTGAGTCTATAAGACAGGGGGAGCAAAATGCAAGAGAAAGAATCAGGTGTCAGTCTCAAAGTTTAAAGAATCAAGGATACAGAATGAAAGTTTAGACTGATGGAGCCAAGTAATCAGACTGGAATTGAAGCTCACAAAATCTGGAAGAAAGACTGAGTCTCAATCTAACGAGACTAGGAGCACATAATTTGGTTGTAATCTATTACCTTCTTCTAGAATATTTGTAGGGATGATTGAGAGAATGCATTGCAGCATTTCATGAGTCATTTTCCATGCATAGTCCAAAAACAGTCAACACATAAAGCCAAAACAGTTATTTCTGGCTGCTAGGAAAAAGACAAAATTTGTTACGCATGTTTCCTTATTTTATGGAGAATTTTATTCTTCCATTTTTGCTGCATTCTCCTTGTTGTCACCTAGTGCACAGCTGTCTCATTCTAGAAAAGGTCACTAAGGTAATTCTTGTCAAATAGGGCAACAAATCTAGAAGCATCCTATGTGCATTATAAATACATACTATTCTGCATTTCATAAAATAGAGAGAGAAATAGAGCATTTTGCAGAATTGAGAATAACAGAATAGTGTGGCATATTTGAGCATGAATCACTTTATTAGCTTCTCTCAATCAAACCAATAGAGCTTGTAATCTGAGAATGGAGAGATCTTAAAAATGTTCTTATCTTTTCTTTGATAGGTTAGCAAGTGCCTGTTAATACTTATATAGTTTGCAGAAGATATTGAAAATCTATGTGAAGCTATAGGCTGTAATGAAAGGTTTTCTCTGATCCTGTAAAATAGAATAGTGAAGTTATGAAATCCTAAGGTTGCTGATCTTAGGTAGTGGATGTAGTCACACGACGAACCACTATAAATCTCTGAGTCTCAACTTTTCTCCTTATCTCTCCTGATTAGTTTCAATCTGTTCTTTCAGTTTCAATCTTAAAAACTTAGTAATGTTTTTAAATTCTCTCAGATTCAGTCAAATGATTTTTAACTGATAGATATACTTTTAAAATTAAAAATTAGTTTGTTAAAAGTTTTTATTAAAGCGTTTAGTTTCAAATCAAACAGACTCAAAATTTTAAAAAGACTCAATTCAGCGCCCCCCCCCGCTTGAGACCAGCCTTGGAACTAACAATTTGTATCAGAGCAGGCTCTTCAAAAAGCTTGTTGTTTCTTTTTCTACAGAGGATCTATGGCTAGTAGTAGTGGAGCAGGTGGAAACAACCAAAATGTGTTCTACAATCTCGGTGGAGCTACTAAAGGAGGATTAACTGTCAGACCTCCACTACTAAATGGAGCAAATTATGAGTACTGGAAAAACAGGATGATTAACTTCATTCAAGCTACTGATGTAAACTGCTGATAGATCATTCGGAATAGAGCACAAACTCCTCAAGTTGCTAATGCAAACGGAACCATGAGAGACGATAGTGAAGATGAGTACACTGATGCTTATTGGAGAGAAATTTCTCTCAATGCTAAGGCACTGAATTTCATTCATTTTGCCCTTGAGATATCTGAGTTAACCGACATTCTCATATCATGTCAGCCAAACAACTTTTGGATAAGCTTCAAGTGTCATATGAAGGAACAAGCCAGGTCAAAGAGTCAAAGATCAACATGCTGTTAAGGGAATACGAACTCTTCACCATGAAACTCGAAGAAACCATTCAGGATTTAAACAATCAATTCTCTAAGATTGTCAATACTTTGAAGAACTATGGAAGAGATGTTCCAGAGAATGAACAAGTTAAGAAGCTACTGAGATCTTTGCCAACAAAGTGGGAAACCAAGGTAACGATGATCACTGAAGCTAAGAACATTAACACCTTATCTTTTGATAAGCTCATTGGTTCTCTAATAGCACATGAGCTTATGATGAAAGACAAAGAGAAGGCATCGACCTCGGAAGTCAAAAAGAAGAAATATTTGGCTCTCAAATCTGAAACTGTTGAAGACTTAAACTCAAGCATTGAAGAAGAAGTTTCTCTTATCACTAGAAAATTTAAGAGAATGCTCGAAAAAGGAGGAAAGCAATACAGGAAAAATGTGAAGAAATTTTTGGGATCCAAACCTGACTACAAGAAAGATAGCAATGAATTCATTTGCTACGAATGCAACAAACCGGGACATGTCAAGACTAGCTATCCAAGACTGAAAAAGAAAGGGAAAAAGGAGAAGACCAAGAAGGCATTGGCAAGCACTTGGAGTGGAAGTGAATGCTCAGACTCAGAAGGCAGCATTGAACCTGAAGAAGTTGTGAATCTCTGCCTGATGGCGAAAGAAGTTGAAGCTGACAAATATGAAACTGACAAAGAAAAGATTCAAAAGTCTGAACTAGAATCCTCTGATGCTGAGGTAAACCTTCTTGAACTAGAAACTCCTGATGACTTGCAAAATACTATTCTAGAGCTTTATCATGAATATGAAAAGATGGCTAAAAAATATATTGCATTAAAAAGAAAATGTAGACAACTTGAAACTGGTAAACAAGTTCATGTTTATTGTGCCTTAACTAATACCTATGAGGATCTTGTTGAAAAGGAAAAGAAAGCTACTGAGATGTATAATGAAATTGAAAAGAAACTTTTAAAAGCTGAAAATGAACTTGTCATATCTAAGCAACAGGTTGAACTGAATCAGGATGTTTACATGGTTACTTTTAAAGAAAATGAAGTTTTGCAAAAGAAAATTGATTCTCTCACAAAAGACCTAGAAAAATTTACAAATGGCAGACAGAATCTTGATGTGTTATCGGGCAATCAGTGAATTCCCAATGATAAGACAAGATTAGGCTATAATGGATTCAAAGCTGGATTAGGAAATGCCAACTCCAGCAAAGAATCTGGCCTGAAAGTTTTTCAATATGTGCAAAAGTTTTTTAAATCTGATCACTCAAGAAAATTCTTTCCAAAACCTGCATATCATCCACATAAGTCAAATGCAAGATGTTTCTTTTATAATCATATTGGTCATACTGTGAAGCATTGTGCATACAAAAAGAAATAGACAAGGATACACACTTGTATGGAGGCCAAAATTGATATCACAAGATGTTGAAACTAACCAATCAGGACCCAACTCAGCTTGGGTACCTAAAACTAACTGATTTCTTACAAATATGCCTGAAGAGCAAGCAGAAGCTGAACGAATGGTATGTGGATAGCGCTTGTTCAAGGCACATGACTAGGGACAAATCTTTGTCACTAGATTGGAACTGAAGAATAAAGGATCAGTGAGTTTTGAAGATAGCAGTACATCAAGAATTATTGGCTCAGGCTCAATTGGCTCAAGTCCAACAATCAGTGATGTTTCATTAGTACATGATCTCAAGTTCTATCAACTAATTGTGAGTCAACTTTGTGATAAAAATTTCAGAGTTATTTTTGAATCTAATCATTATGAGATTCAAAGCATTCAAGATGGTCAGATTGTATTTGTCGGTAAGAGACAGGAAAACATATATGTGATTGACTTTGATGAAGTTCAAGTAAGTAACTTCTGTTTAGCTTCAATTGATCATGAAAATTGGATGTGGCATAAAATATTAGGTCATGCATCCATGCATATCATATCTAAGCTATCTAAGCTCGATCTTATGAGAGGTCTTCCTAAGCTAAAGTATGAAAAAGATACTGTTTGTGATGCTTATCAGCTTGGAAAACAAACCAAAGCAAGTTTCAAGTCTAAAGGAATAGTCTCAACTACTAGACCTTTAGAATTGATTCACTTTGACTTGTTTGGCCTCTCACTCCATGTAGTCTAGGAGGTAAAGCATATGCATTTGTGATCATTGATGGTTATTCCAGATTCACATGGACCTTATTTTTGAAAAACAAGGATGAAGCTTTTGACAAGTTTGCCAGTCTATGCAAAAAAATTCAAAACATGTAGGGATATAATATAACAGTCCTTCAGAGTGACCATGGAAGAGAATTCAACAATAAATCCTTCAAGGAACTTTGTGATCAGTTTGGAATCAGCCATAACTTCTCAGCCCTAAGAACTCCTCAACAAAATGGAGTTGTGGAAAGGAAAAACAGATCACTACAAGAAATGGCAAGAACCATGATGAATGGAGCTAATCTTCCAAAGTATTTTTGGGCTGAAGCTATCAACACAGCTTATTACATTCAGAATCAAGCATTAGTGAGATCCAAATTGAAGAAGACTCCATATGAACTATGGAAAGGAAAGAGACCCACTGTAAGCTACTTCAAAGTGTTTGGATGTAAGAGCTTTATTCACAACAACGATAAGACTCAGCTTGGTAAGTTTGATCCTAAAAGTGATGAAGGTATTTTTCTTGGCTACTCTAAACAAAGTAAGGCATATAGAGTCTTTAATAAGCGTTCCTTATTTGTTGAAGAATTCATGTTATTTTTAAAGAAGCTTACCAAAATATATCTAGTGGAGATGTTGAAGAAATTCTTGTAGGAAACAATGATGAAAAGGTTGAACCTGAGAATGGACAGACTCAACAAAATGTAGAACAAGAAGAGATTCCTGAAGGTGAAGCTCAACAGAATGAATGACAAGATGAAGGAAATTAGTTACCCAAAGAATGGAGATATCATAGATATCATCCACCAGAAAATCTTTTGACAAATCCCTCAACTAGAGTCACAACAAGGCAGGAGCTCAAAAGATTAATGGTAAATGTAGCTTATGTGTCTTAGATTGAACCTAAGAAAATAAGTGAGGCCCAAAAAGATGATAATTGGATTGTTGCCATGCAAGAAGAGTTGAACCAGTTTGAAAGAAACAAAGTATGGCACTTAGTACCTAGAGTCAAAGATCAGCCGACAATTGGAACCAAATGGGTGTTCAAAAACAAACTTGATGAACAAGGAAATGTGATGAGATATAAAGCTCAGCTTATGGCTAAAGGATACAACTAGGAAGAAGGAATAGACTTTGAAGAAACCTTTGCACCAATGGCACGTCTTGATGCTATCAGAATTTTGTGTGCCTTCGCTTGCTATAAAAACTTCCTCCTTTATCAAATGGATGTCAAGAGTGCCTTCTTGAATGGATTCCTAAAGGAAGAAGTTTATGTGGAGCAGCCTCCTGGATTTGAAGACCTCACTTATACAAAAAGCTTTGCCAATATTTCAGCATTCTTATGAAGAATGAGTTTGAGATGAGCATGATGGGGAAACTCAGTTTCTTTCTTGGTCTTTAGATTAAACAGCTTGAAGATGGGATCTTCATCAATTAGTCAAAATACTTAAAAGAGTTGATAAAGAAATTCAAAATGACTGAAGCTAAAGAAAGTGAGACACTAATGAGTACCACAATCAAAATGGAGAAGGATGAAAAAGGTAAATCAATTGAATGCAAGCTTTACAGAGGTATGATAGGTTCCTTACTCTTTCTCACAGTAAGTAAGCCTGATATTCATTTTAGTGTTTGTCTTTATGCCCGTTTTCAAGCTGATCCTAAAGAATCACACCTTGTGGCTATTAAAAGAATAATCTGATATCTTGTAGGAACCTAAGACGTAGGTCTATGGTATCCTAAAGATACCACACTTGATTTAGTAGGATATAGTGATGCTAATTTTGCAGGAAGCCGTGTGGATAGGAAGAGCACATCAGGAAGCTATCAGTTTCTAGGACAAGCTTTAGTCTCATGGAACAGCAAGAAGCAGACCTCAGTTAGCCTGTCCACAACTAATACTAAGTACATAGCTGCTGGAAGTTGTGGAGCACAAATTCTTTGGATCAGGCAAGAATTGGAAGATTTTGGTATGACTTATTCTAGCATTCCAATTTTGTGTGACAATACAAGTGCTATTAGCTTGAGTAAAAATCTTGTTTTCCATTCACGCACAAAGCATATTGAAATAAGACATCATTTCATCCGAGACCACATTCAAAATCAAGACATTGAAATGATTGTTGCTCCCACAGAAAAACAATTGGCTGATATATTTACTAAACCCCTCACTGAGGAAACCTTCTGCAGAATCAGAAGAGAGCTTGGCATTTTGAAGCTTGATCAGTAGCTTCAAATTTCTTGAAACTCAAACACTTGCTTTTATTCTTGATCATATTTGTACATATTGCATTATTTCCTCATACATGATATTTTTCATTCTATTCCCCTTATTTTATGTTTTTCAAATATTCAAAAATTAAAAATTGAAATATTCAAAATATAAAAATATATATCTTCCTATTTTTTTGTTGTTGATAAGGACTCAATTTTTTCAGTTTATATCTCTTTAAAAAGTCCTGATTTTATTCTAACTCTTTTCCTTGAGTGTGGTATTCATCTAGAAGCTAAAGACAGAAATCCTAAAAGGAGACAACCACGTGGCAAAAAGTGAGTCTAAAAGGTAATTTTGAAAAAGTTCCGTTGAGCCTAGGGAGATTAAACCCTAACAGAGAAAAGATAAATGGATTAGAATTTAATTTCTAAACATTTTTCTCTTACTCAATCCTCCCAAAGACTCTTAAAAACTTAACCTTCCCCATTCTCTTCAAAAATTTCTCTTATCTTCTAAAACCCGAAAACTAAAACTCAAAAAGCCCTAAATCACTTCATCTCTCAAACCTAAGGAATCAGTGCTATTTAAACAATGGTAAAGAGAAAGGAGGCAGAAATCACTCCAG
>CANYLF014389953.1:0-15548 GCA_948193215.1 Bocquillonia castaneifolia
CCCCTATTTAAGTTGAGAAAATTTAACAGGTCAACTTTATAAATTCTTAATGCCAAAACTAGATACATATTTTACAGCTGTATGTATATATTATGCAAATGCAATATGTAGTTGAGTTGATGAATCCACCTCATCGTTCACACAAACATATCGGTCAAATATACAAAAACAACTAAAGCGAAAAACATGGCATACACATCTGTTACATAGTACTACATTTTAATGCAATGCAATGAACAAGGGTATCAATTAATTACACACTTATAGTATCATATATTCATATTATACAATTAATGCTCGAAGAAAATCGGCAATTAATGATAAACTGATAGATGGGAGGCCATAACAAAATTTCTTGAAGCTGAAATGATATCAAGGAGCATAAATCCAAGGATGAAATAAATAAAGAAGCTAGAGCAAAAGTTGCAGAGATCTATGCAAATTCCATTAATTATTAGTTCAACAATATGTATAAATCATATTAATTTATGCTCTTTTGGACTAATTAAGGTAAATGTGATCAATAAAATTGAAAAATGAACTAAAATTAATATATAAAGATAAATTCTTTTATATGGTTCTTCTTCTTCTTTCACTAATTAATCTTCAATTCATATTGTAGTTATGAATGATACAAGATTAATTTCTCTTATAGCGTAAACTTTCTTAAATGGATACATATAAATACATATGCTTTTATTGCAAAGTTTGCATGGCCGCGCCATAAATATATATATATTCCAATAACAAGAAGTCCATGCATATATATATATGAACACAAAAACGCAGTTCTTGAAATTGTAAATCAAATAATTTGAAGATGAATCCAGTACTAGCTAGCTCTAGATCTGCTTGAGATTCAGATAATATATATATATATATTTATGTAAAAAGAGAGAAGGAGGTAAAGCAAAACATGAACAGCATATATATTCCTTTCATTTCACACCAAATGGTTCAAGATCTATTATGCTAGACCTAATCAAAACAAACACAAACAAGTTTACAAAGCAATAGAAGAAACACTAGTTCCAAAAAAAAAAAAAAGTAATTAAAGAAAGATATATAATTAATACAGTACTTACCAAATCAACTAGAGCTTGAAGAAAACATAAACAAATGACAAAACTCACAAAAACCCTCAAACTAATTAAGAAACAGGAAACTATTCATGTAAAAATAAAAAAAAAAAAGAAGAAGATAAAGACTAACAAGATGATCGGACCAAGATGCTTGATTCCCCAAAGGAAAAGGAAAGAAAGAAAGAAGGATTTTCCTTTCCACAAGTCTTAAAAGGTAAACTTTCACTGTAAACCAAAAGAGAGAACAGTAGTGACTCTCTCTCTAATACATGGCTTTCTTTCTTATTATAAATAATAATAAGTAAATAATATGACTTTTTTTTTTCCTTTTGCTTCTTTTTCTTGGAAATAATGATGAGGGTTTGTGGGTGAAGGAGGATTTGGTAAAGAAAGTGAAGTTGAACAAGTGGGTACAATGATGATGACTATGGCAATGGAGAAGGTAAGTAGCAGCAGCAGCAGAAGAAGAAGAATAAGGAGAGGACATGATGATTGCTGTTCCCCTTTGGCGTTGAAACAAAGGCACACAAATATAAAATTTTTCAAGGTTTTTTGTGCATTTGTCAGAATCAGAAAGATAAAAAGAAAAGAGTGATCAACTAGTATTCATCAATGAAATGAAATGAAACCCTAGCTAGGCTACTCCCTTCCCTTTTTATTTTCTTTATTTATTTATATAGTATAATATTATTAATATACATATTAAAAATATATTATTATTACAGCATTAGGTGTGACTGACTAAGAAAGTTTTGCTCTACCCTACACAATATTGGTCGAGCGTGCAAAATTAAAACCCTATGTTTGAAAATTAATCTTAATTTAGTCCACAATTTCAGGCCACTAATTGATTAATTTGTGAAACAAAATTAAACAATGTAGTTGAGAAATTACTACAGAAAGTAATTGAAAATGAGCACTAATTACCTACTTTCTTTTTGGGTCAATCTTAATATATGCTTTATGTATACAAATTAAGATGCAACAAGTTTTTACTTTTATTTTTGGGTTAATGTTATCCATGTTTTAGTTGGTTAATACGGGGATACAGTTCAATTTCACCGTTACTTGTTTTTAAAATTAAATTATAGGAAATTACATTCTAGAAAAAAAAAATGTTCTAGAATCAATTGCTTTTCTAATGTATAATATAAAACTATAACAGTCCTAATTTTCTTTCATACACTTTCCAATAAATGTTTTTTAAAAATATTTTTCGATATGCATAGTGTTTTTATATGAAATTCCTCGTAAGAAATTAAATTCATTCAAATGTGCAAATTAAAAAAAAAATCGTTGTGAAGTGGAGCGCCAGTGATTTTCTTTTTCCAATGCCATAAAATATACACTATACTTCAAGATATATAGCATTATTCTATTTTTTTTTTAGAAAAAGAGGGATTAGTATTTCCATTGAATTAATCATCAACACAATAAGTGTTTGATAATTTCATTAGTAGAAAAAAAAAGGTTTCATATTTTATTGCATGAGTTGAATTTAGTTTAACATCGCTCCGTACGACTTCAATAGGTGAGAATAACAATGTTTCTGAAAAAAGAGAGGAGTCAATTTTGGTTAATTAACCAAAACAGTAGTACCTCAGGAAATAAACACACACACACATCATGTTGCTTTTCTTTTATTTTCTTCTTTCTAATTCCCAAATTTTTATCGTTTTGTTTAATTCAGTATAATGTGTAATTGGTAAAATGTCCTAAACAAACCTAAGGAGAAAATTTTAGTGCTTGTAACCATTTCAATTATCCCTTTAATTAATTTAATGAGAATTAAAGTTGTTATGTTTCAAAACTAAAAGAGCAGTGAATGAGCCAGTGACCCACAGTCCCTTGAAGGAAGTACATCACCGCGATCATTACAAATCCCCATTTTCAATTCTTTCTTGTTGTGGAATGTGGACTCATCAAGTAAAAGTAAATCATCCAAAGTCAATCTTTTAATCTTCTTTTAATTATTGTTTTTCCCTTAATCTTTTTGGTTTTTTTGGCGATGTTGAACCCATTATCAATCTAAGATTATACTATAAAAGTTCAACCTTCTCTTTACCATGTTTTTAATATTTATATTTAGTGGAGCAGGAGGGGTCAAGAACATAAATAGAATCTAAAAGTTTATGTTGGAAGATGGTAATTAGGCCCCCCAGCAAAGGAAGGAGACTTGAGAAATCAAGCAGCTACTTTTGTGCCTTGTAAAAGAAAGATGAAGAAAATAAGTATGTTTCACAATTGCATTTTTCAAGGAATTAATCACTAGTAATCTAATGAATACGTACAATAAACCACCCTTTTTCTATATATATATATATATAAACAGGTGTGAACTAATTTCAAATTGGAGTAACAAAATGACCGATCATTTAGATAACATTTTCAATCAGACATAATCATGTCATTTATATATAGACGACAAATGATAATGTACCACCACCTTGACAGACAGTATTTGCTGCATAGCTATATATAATGAAATTTGAAAGGCAGGTTGTGGGAAATATAAAAGGAGAAAAATTCCCCATGAAGTGGGTGTCCAGTGAATGCCTTCATTTTTCCTTGTATAATGGTTTGGAAAAGGACTTCAAAAGATTGCTGGATTTAGGGGGGGATTCTGAATGCACAATTCAGCACAGCTTAGTTAACGTACTTCTTCTGTCAGAAAGATAAGCCATTTTTAACCCAAAAGGTGGAGAGAGAGAGGTGCTAGGAACTTTGGCAATTCACATGGCTCTTTAACTTGCAAGATTTGTTCTAGTTAGGCAATTTTCAAATTTGTTTCTAGTCTACTGCATGCAACAGAGAGATCTTTCGCCACAGGCTTGGATAAACTATTACACCAGAATGATAAAATTTTGGCATTTAACACATTAAGATGCCTTCTGATTTTGATTATTTCTCTGAACAAGGAGATGCTTTTTGATTGTGGACCCATGTCTGGATGAGAAGAAGCAGCAAAAGCAAGTGCACGAGTAAGTTGAAGTGCAACAGAAGAGCATTGTATTTGATGGTTACGGACCTTTGCAGATGATTCTTTGATGAAACAATAGAATCTTAACAACACTTCCTCACTTCTCGGAGACATCAATTTTTTTTTTTTTCCATCTCAGGCACTGGATGAGATCTGCTGCTGATTGAATGTGCAAAGCATTGGCATGGTTGACTGTCATAATCTGAGATTACTCTCCTACACATACAAAAAGGATTAATTAGACGAGAGGGAAATGCTGACGATACGCTCATAACATGCTCTCCAGTATAACGATGTAGTGAATTGAATAAATACGTTTTGGCACAACCTCAAGTTTCAGCTAATGGAGTTTGCTTTCGTTTCTTGCTTAATCTGCAGGCCACATTCAAGTCTGATTGCAGCCATTAGCTCAGGGGAGACAGCAAGCTGAGACCTGTCTTCTTCACCTACTGATGTTCTACCTACATCTTGGGCCTTCTTCCTACCCTTCCGGCCAGGTTCATCAAATGCCCCCCAGCCCCGATAAAGTATGACCTTGCTAGGCTCATGGGAGACTAAAACTCCACCTGTAGCTTGCTGTAAAATGAAAAGGAAAACACTTACATTCAATATGTTAAGGTTTAACAAACCAAAAAAGGATGGGAATCATACTGTACAGACCTCCAGCTGAAAGACCACTTCCTGGACTGAAGTCCCTTTGGCTCTGCCTTTAACATTTACTATTGCAAGAGGATATTTTTCAAAGTGAGCTTTAATTGCCCTTGCGACACCTGTGACAATGTTACTCCTTCCTGGGAAGCATTAGCAGTAGCAGAGAGCTAAATGAGTTACCTTGGTAAGATTTAATTGCATGGAAGTAAAAGAGAACCAATATGACCAGTGTCCAAAAGGAAAACCATTAGGAAGAGAAAATTTCAAGATTCAAGGCAGCTTATATATATCCACAAGAGCTGCCCGATATTGTGAGAACAACTGCTGAACCACCTACCTTTAACATAAGAAACCACCACCTTTGTCCTAAAAACTTTCTATTTCAATTCACTTCTAATCAAACTTGCAGGCAACTCTAAAATTCCTTAGGCTGGTTACCTCAGTAATTTATCCTGAATGCATGTCAAGGGAAGTTCACCAATTTTCAAATGCAATTTTGCAAACATAAAACCTATTGAATATACATGCTCAATGATCAAAATCCTCTCCCAAGCGAAAAGGCAATCTTGGAGGGGGCACAACCACACAAGTCTTTACATGGGCTTCTATTGGAAATTCACCTCTCTGATAAGGACTTCCTCCACAAGGGCGCTATAGTAAGATATGATGTAAAAATTTACACCTTATTTACCTTATCTCTAGCAGTTCTCTCTTTAGAAGTTCACTCCTACCCTCCAAGTAAAATCAATTCGGATGTATATCACAATCTTGGGCATTCTCAAAAAATACTGCCCCAAAACATGATAACATATAGGAGATGGCTTGAAATGAGGGTCGAAATGCTGTGTCACAACTAAATGGAGGGTTTTCACACCAAATACCAAAGTACAATGCAATTCATGTCCATCCCAAACTTCTCATTATACACACAAGCAAAAAGAGCATCCCCTTGTCAAACCCATAACATGGTTAATTCCTCATTTGAAGCAGATCCATTTTGATAATATATTTCTAAAGCCATTTACTAGTTGCTTAATTCTTTCTTATGAAATCAAGCGATCAAATTCTTGTTTTGCACTGCATCAAACATATCATTTTGGACTGCCTAGCCTCTTGACCAGAAAACAAGAGGTAGTGAAGCCAGACATGGGGAATATATGGTGATTAAAAACACCACCAGCAGCAAATAAAGTCAAGCAAATATATTCATCCTATATTCCAGCATTTTTGTTTGGAGATGGCCATCAACCCATTCAACTGAAGAACATCTCATATTTTTATAGATTAACTCTTGTGAAAAACAAAGGAATTTCTTAATGCTTAGCTTCACAAAAGATGATCCCATCAACAAAAGCAAATTGCACATCAGCACCTTATCCTCATCTCTTCTCACTACAAGATTACTACTCCATATATCCATTCTCCACAGCATTCAACAGCATTTTCCCAGGAACCTTCAGTTACCAGAATAAACACAATAGGAAAAAAAAAATCCCCTTGGTTAAGGCCCAAGGAAGAAGTTAAGAACCAATGAGGCATCATTGGATAATAATCGAAATCATAAGCAGAATGATAATCCTACTAATCCATTTTCTCCAAAGATTTGGAATCATAGGCTGTGTTTGTTTCCAAGTCAAAAAAAAAAGAAAAAAAGTGATCCACTCCACCACATCGCCAACCTATAATTAAAGGCTATATCTGGATCAAGAATTTGCCACCCCTCTATTGGAAGACTCAACAACTTCAACCTTCAACAGTCGCCTTCTATTTTTAAAAATCAAATCCTTCAAAATCAACTTATTGTTACTAAATTTCCCAAATTGCTACTAATTTAATGTCTTGAACTAAGCCCATTATGATGTCCTTACTCTGATAAAACATTCAAAATTCAAATACATAAACCTTGCCCTCTAGCTACTTGATCAGAAAGACAGTATAGACATGGAACTTTGTCACCGTTGTACCTATGGGCTAGAGTAACTTCCTCATTAAAAGGCTCGTCAAGCCAAGAAAACGAACCATAATATTGTCAAATTCCATCCTTATAAAACATCCTTTTCCTCACCAATTCAAAGTGCAGATATTCACAAAACTAACAAACCAACTGTTTTGTCTCACTACCAAAATCTAAACTCAATCTTACAAAAAGTTGCCACAAATATTAGTGTAGTTAAAAGTGCTCGCTTCATGCGCTTAAGCACTCAGGCGGAGCAAGGTAATGGTCCAGGGCTTTTTATCCATCAAAGCGAGGCGCCTTCAGTCAGGCGCAAAAAGCGCTCGCTTTTTGACTTTTAGCGCTTTGCGCTTTCCTTTTTTTCCAGGCTTTTTTTAGGAATGGCAATGAGTAGGGTATGGGTAGGGTACTATGATACCCTTACCTATACCTAATTCATAAAATTGTACCCGTACCCATACCCGTACCCTAGTGGGTAAAGAAAATTCTATCCATACCTAAATCCATAGGGTTTTAGGTAACCCGTGGATATCTACTTATAAAATATTTACATAAATTTAAGGCCTAATTACCGAAAAATTCCCAAACGTTATATCACAAACTTTCAATAATTATTTAGTAAGTCCTCATCTATCAATTCTTTTTCAAAAGTACTCTAAAAACACTTTAACGGGTAAAAAATAATTTTGTGATTCACTGTAACAATTTTTAAAAAGAAAAAAGAAAAAATTAAATTAATAAGTTGAATATTGCATCAACTGTAATAGTCAAATTATATAATTTTATTTTTTTAAAAGTATATGTTTAACTTGCTGTCTAAAATTAGAGTACATAAGTCAAAATAAATAAGTGCATTTAAGTTCTTTTAGGTAAGTAACATGTAATATTTGAGTCAATTTGTCTTTTAAAAATTAAAAAAATTATTCTGACAAGTTACAGTGATATTTTTTTAACTGAAAACAAATTATAGTAATATTTTTTTACCGAAAAAGTGATAGCAGAGTGTTTTTGAAAAAATATTGATAGATTAGTGTTTACTATGTAATTATTAAAAATTCATGATATAATTGTTAAAAGTTGAAAAATTTAGGTATTTTTTGGTAATTAGGCCTAAAATTAACACTAAAAGTTGAAGCATTATGCATTAAACTAAAATATATATATATATATAAGAATTATTTAGAAATACTAAAATAAAACTTATAAATTCATTCAAGTTTTTAAACTTAACTAAATTCAATTATAGAAGTACTAATATTAATTGTCCCACTTAAAACAAGTAGTAATATATATATATATATATATATATATATATATATATATGGGTAATGGGTATGGGTAAAACCCAATGATTTGGGTAGGGTATGGGTAGGGTAGTGTATTATCCATACCCCACCCCCTATGATATTTTTTGGGTATGGGTACTACCCGTACCCATTACCCGGTCAAACCGGGTAGGGTCTGGGTGGATACCCATGGATAGGGTCCGTTTTGCCATCCCTTGCATTTTTTCCTTTACGTGAGTTAATTGGTAACTTTATTTCCTAAAATACAAAAAGGAAAGAGTTTGTATTTAAGTTAAATTAGGTTTTATTTTAAACAAAAAGTTTAAAAAGCCTTTATTAAAAAAGAAAGAAGTTAAAAAGTCTAAGATCTCTAAATATTTTTTTTCAGATCACTTTTAATATTTCTTTTCTTCTTCTTTCTTTATTATTTTTTCTCTTCACGTTGGTTTCAAGAGTTAGGCTTGAAGACAAACACAACAATTAGGTAATTTTAATTTATTTGATTTCTTACACTTCTCATTCACTAAGAATTTTGTTAAAATATTCACGTCACTTTCTTCTTTATGATTTAATTTATTTTCTACTACCTAGGGGATGTTTTTCTTTATTATTTAATTTATTTTCTATTAACAAGGGGCTGTTTTTTCTTTATTATTTAATTTATTTTCTACTACTAAGGGGCTGTTTTTACACTGAAATAGTGACCTGATTTCATAGAGTTTTTCTCAAGGTTGTTGGGTTAAGTTTACAATACTATTAACATTTGAATTAATGTTTTACAAGTTTAGTTATTGGATTTCATAACAGGTTACATGTATTAAGCATCTTAAATTGGTAATTAATTTTTTTAGATTAGTTCTATTTTTGCTTCATTCAGGCGTGCGCTTTTTTTGCGCTTTACACTTTAGGCGATTTGAATGTCTATCGCCTCAAGTGCGCATTGCCCTTTTAACTACACTGATATTACCATTTTATATATACATATTTTTTTTAAAAGGAAATGTAATTTCCCCAACCTAAGGTGGGTAAAGCAAGAAATTTAAATGTTATGTTCATTTATCATACATATACATCTCTTAACAATGCAAAACAATAAGGATCAAAATCATTATCAATTTTTTATTTTGTTTTGGCAATAAATAAAAAAAAGGTATTCGCCATTAGATTTGCATCCTTCACAAAAAGCCTCAAGCAAATTGCATTATCAATCATCATAATAGAATGGATTTACAATGGAATTTCATATATGTAGAAGAATAGCTCAAGGAATTAACTCAGATAGTCCTAGGAATATAATTCTCACCTATGATGTCCTCTAAGTTCAAGAAGGGGAAGGAAAAAAAAAAAAACCACAGAAATGACAATGAAAAAACAGAAGAAAAACATGGAGAAAGCAGAAATACCTACTGCAAGCACTGGACGCTTCTTCATCTTGAGGGCTTGCTTTCTTAACATAAGCCTGTCTCTATTAGAAAGATGAATAGATCTGGAAGGCACCTCATTCTTCTCTTTAGCTAAAACTGAAACTGAATCTTCCAATGCCCTTGGAGTTGATTCCATTGTTGATTTCATTATTTCATTTTCAGGCACATGATGATCATCTCTAACAAAAGGAGAAGGGCCCCTTTCTTCAGACTGAAATCCCCATAAACAAAAACATGTGAAAAGCTGTAAGAAGAATAAAGGATAAGACCAAAATAGAAGGATTTCACATATCACCATTAAGGGATTAGGAGAAGAAGTTGAGTCAACTGCACCATCCTCAGCAGTAAATGGACTGGCATCAGATTCCTCAGTCACTGATTCAGATTCAGTTTTACAAGTCCCGATCCCATCAAATAGTAAAAACGAATCAGTTTGATTAGTCTGCTCAGCAGGTTGTGTGCTGTTTACTGATGCATGGCTTTCCTTGCTTGCTGCTTCAGACAAAGACTTGGGATCACTTTTATGAATACCATTCCCATCGAATAACTGAGAAAGAACATTCTGATTAGTCTTTTCAGAAAGTTATTTGATGTTTACTGATGCATATAAGTCATCATCTGAGTTGAAAGAGTTAGCATCAGCTTTACATTTGTCTCTGGTCTTTTATGTAATCATTCCATGTGTTTTATCATATGTTCTATGAAGTACATGAGAAAAACAAATGAATGCAGGCTGTATGGATGTATGCCAAATGCATCTTTTTCTATATGTGGTTGAAACCTCCAACGAGCCCAGTATGCCTAGTAAAAAAAAGTTCTGATTTTTTATTCAAATTCAACAAATCTAAGCTTGAAATAAGTAGAAGACTAAAATTGAATCTTATTAAGAATTTTTTAGTTCAAATGTCTTATCACTAAACTGCTTACCTCTACATTCTCTTCAGAGTTACAAGGAATGACTGTAAATGAACAGTTATCAGATTTCAGTTCAGAGTCTGACTCTGTGCTGCTTGGCTCTTCTTTAACCTAGATCATGAAAATAAATTACAGTGAAACGGAATTAGTTGAAGTATATCTAAACATTTGTCCCTAAGAGATATTCATTGCACCAAAATCTACATATAAACACACATGTTCATACACATGTATTCATGTTCTAAAGAGATAGCAGACTCCTGAAATCTTACTTCATCAGAAGACCACATGTTGTGTGCTTCCTCATCTTTAGCCTAGTCCAAAATAATGATCACCAGTTTTATTTGCAGAAGTTATATTGTATATAGCTAAAAGGAAAAACCCAACAAGAAGTTTCCAGTAACAAGGAGAAAGCTTACCAATTTGTGTTTCAAGGCATTTATATCTTCAGTGAGCCTCAGAACATGAAGCTTCAATGACTGCATCCACAATAACAAAAACCAAACAATGAGATGTTCACCAAATTGCAAACAACCCAAAAACTGGGAATCTGGAAAATATATTATATCCGTTAAATATTGATGCATAAAAAGAAAATGGTCTACCCTTGTTTAATGGTTAAGAAATTCTTCAAACCCAACCCCAAAACCACCCAGTTCTTCATTATATTGGGTTCCAATACTACTAAGAAAGTGTAATAGCTGATACAATCAGACAATCAAAGGTTGCATAAAGACCTACTTTCATGACCTTGATCACAAGGCATGCCATATGGTCTATGGCCAACTATGAAACCCAACGTATAAATGATAGATTGACTCATGCAAACTGTGATAGAAATTTAAGTTTGTGCACCTTCATGCATTGCTTTATACAAAGTTTTACCTCATGACGTTGTGACTCTTTATAGCGCTTCATTGCCTCCCTCTTACTCAGGAGAGTTGGTGGCCTCAAACGATCAGGCCGCTGATAATTCTTTCCTCGATATACAACAATAGCATAACCCTTGCTTTCCCTCTCCACTTCAACTAATATACCACCACTTTCCACTTCTAAGGTCCGTGCCACTTCATGAGCAGCTTCTAAGCTTCTCTCCTTGCATAATATCTTAACAAGCTCCCTATACTTCCAATGAAGATGCATGTTTTCGATTGTTCCATCAAAAACCCCACGCCTACCTGGATGGGAAAGAGAAAAGGTTTGTTAGGTTCCATAGTGAGGGACACAAACATATTGACGAGACTTCAAAAGCATTTTGCATCTGAAGAGGAAAAAAAATTGACTTCAAAGCTGTTTCTTTGATGTCAAAATCTTTGCAAGATGCAGCACAACTCACCCATTAATAAGAAAGGCTTCATTTTCAACCCAATCTTCCTTAGCATATATCTTTCTTCTTCAGTAATGCCCTCCTTGTCTATTTCTGGCTGTTGAGGCACCTTCGAATTTTCTATTTCTGCTAGAAGTTTCTCAGCTTCCGCTTTCTTTTTCAATGCCTGCAAAAACATGCCATGTTCAGGACATAGAAGTTCTCCAAAATTCATTGCAGCACCTCTATAAAATCGTACCATAGATAATCTAATGCCAGTCCTTTTGATAGCAGCCTCTGCAGAGCTTAACTTTCTTTGTTTAGAGAGATCATAACTCTGGTCATTGTTACCACGAAATCGATCTCTAGAATCAGAATTTATAGAGACATCTTTTATTTCCTCAGTTTCCTTTGCTGTTTCACCTGATATACCATGGTCTTTCCTCTCTTCAACCACATTATATGCAAGCTTTTTTCGCTCTTTTATTGCAGATGAAACTGCAGAAGGAAGGAAATCCTTTCCTCTATACAACACAATAAATTCCCTATCCCGTGAAAGCAGAGTTCCACCAGTTAACCACTGCAACAATAATATTTAAAGCTTAGAGGTGATGCAAATATTTTACTTTGAAAATGTTAATTTGTTATGAATAATGGGAACTTACAGATGATGAAAATAGTGGTCCTATTGCATGATCAACAGCAGCAACTCAGTAAATTCAATTGTAGCTTATCTTGGTAATCAATTTGCAACTTGACATGTTCAAGAGAATCTAACTATTTATGGTTCAAAATAGAAGTCTAAGCAGTAATCAATTTAATGAAAATGTGTAAGATTTGGGAATTACAATCATTTTTTCACTTAGAGTAGTCAATACAATTTTACTTCTTACATTTTCTGAATACAAGAAAATACAGCATCTTAGCCATTCGATACGACTGATAGGATTGGCAGTTCTAGAATTAACAAGTTCAGAAGCATATTAAGTAAAGCATGATAAAACACCATATATTTAAGGGCAAAAACTGATAGCAGTTGAAATCAAAAGAATAAATTTGCCAGACTACCCTAACCTTTAACTCTTCAGCCATCATCTCACTATTAGTGTTCTGTACTCCTCTCTTAACTGCAATTTTAGCAATCTCACATTTTTCCCAAAGCTTGACAATTGCAGAAGCCAATCCTTGAAGTCTCTTGTTTCTACCTAATATAAAAACCTAAACTGAGTAAACAAATGTTAAATCAAATTACAAAAGAAAAAAACAATTGAATTAGAAGTTAATCTCACCTAATGCAAAATGGCAAGGCAACGGTCTTCCTAGCCTCTTTAATGTGGTCATTTCATCATTTGTCAATATAGGCCTGACACCATATGGAAGAAGGCGAAAGGGTTTCCGATATCCAGGAACAATAGCAGGAAGAAGATCAGCGTCAACTGGGAGTGGCTCATATCCCCACCAATCATTAAAACGTGGGCCTAACCCTTCTAACAAACTGTCAATTTCTTCTGAAAGTTGTGCCTCACTTGGCAGTTGAAATCGTACCCTATTGGGTACACCAACACCTTGTATTAAGGTTGGCTGAGCTGTTTTACCATCTGGAACAGATAAGCGGCTCCCTATTTGATCCCCCTCATGATGTTTATCCCCGTCTTGAACATCATCAGTAGCCGTATCATTTGCTGTGGTATTATCCAATAAGAAGTAAGGATACTTATAATTAACACCCCTATATAGTACAATTTTAGCTCCAGATCTCCAAACAACCAGACCTCCAGTTTTTCTCTGCAAATGTCATAATATTATTAGTACACACGGAGATTCGGTAGCAAGTATAAATTACTAGACCATAAAGCATGTATTAAGAATTTCTGAGGCATTTTTCAGAATAAATCATGTGCAAGAATTAAAGAATTTCAGAGGCATTGTAAGAGTTCAGTCATGTCAATATTGATGCAATTTTATTTCGTTAAAATGCTTTTTTTTTCCTAAGTTGAAAGAATCAAATTCTAGTAACTGTAACCTTTTCAAACATTTGCAAAAAATAACCGGACAAAATCAAATTCTTTCATTTTAATTAGACTTTCCAGACACTGTAAACAAAGAGTAATAACTTAGTAAAATCTAAGGATGTGATTGAAATAGGAATTCAATTTGCAAAATCATATAAACTTCAGCAGAACTTCATTACTTTTTTCCAAAATGTCCTAACTGAATTCTAGCAACTACATTCTTTCTAAAACATGAGAATTGACAAAACAGAATCCAATTGAATTAAATACTTTTGTTTTTCCACACTTTCAAAACACAATGCAACTTTTTTCTTTAAAAAAAAAAGAACAAAATTTAGTAAGTTTGAAACCTCCAGCAAATCATGAGTCCTTTTCATATTCATTCTACACAAATCCTCGCAAACAATCTTCACAACTTCTTCTTTTCTCCATCTCTCATGAATCCCATTAACAATCCCTTCAGTAATTCCGGCTTTTCCAACCTTCAATTTCCTCCTCTCAGCAATCCCAATTCTCCTCAACCTGCTCAATTCCTCCACAGACAAACTCAACTCCGCTAAAGACGGAAGCTTTGGCTCTCTTTTCTTGGCTTCTCTCTCCTTCTTAACTTCCCCCCTCAATTCATGATAGCTAGCTATGGCATTCCCAGAACCGGGTCTGGGAACTGGGTTTTCCGGGGTGCTCCAGCTGGGGTCAAGCGTGTGGCCGACCCGGTATTTGGATAATTGATTGGGTAAAGGTATGAAGATTTGGCCTTCAGATTGGTTTGAATTTAGGGTTTGGGGTTGAGGGTTTTGGTGTTCGGAGAAGCCGAGAGAGCGGAGCTTGTCTGCGATACGTTGGATAGCGGAGTGAGGGAGAGATCGGGAATTGGAAGAGGTGGTGGAGCAGCGGATGACGATGGAGGATTTATTAGGGATTTGGGGAAATAGGGTTTTTTTGGGAATTGGGAAAAATGGAGAAGAGGAGTTTATGGTTTGGAATAGAGAAGGATGATTGAGTGAAAGAAGCATTTCAGTTCATGAGAAACCAGACAAGTGAAGCCAAGAAGATTAGAAGTGAGAAGTGGCAGCTGGATAATTAGTTAATCAACTATCTACTGCATAACTGAAGTACACGTGACTCGTGCGTGTTGGATTGGATTGCACTCTTTTTTTTCTTCTAATTATTAGAAGGTATTTAATGTAAGGTATCATATTGATAAATACAATTCATTCTATAATTGATGACTAATATATTCTTGCTATTTTTGTTAAGTTTGATTAGAAAGTAAAGAAAGGTTAATATTTCTCTCTCCGAGTTATGATACATAATTATATGAAAGATTTTTCGTTTTATTTTAAATTTATAATTTTAGTTTTTACATGATAATTTGAATTTCTTTTAATAGTTTGAAACTTTGAACAATGTATTCCTTCTAATTATAAATATTTTAATTATAAAAAAATATAAATATTTTACTTCCATCTTCCAATTTATATAATTTTTATTACACATATATTTATTTCTACTTTCATTTTTTTCATACTTAAAAAAATTAGCTTTAGCTTTTAAATTTATATATATAATTTTTATTACACATATATATTTAATACTTAGCTTTAGCTTTTATATGTATATTTTTATTTTTTTTATGATTTTTACATAAATATTTAAAATATTTTTTATTAATCAATTATTGATTTATATATTTATCTATTATTTATTCAGTCAAATTAAATTTAACATGTGTAATTTAGTTGTGAGGTTTACTTATCCAATTTAATTTTTTTAAGTTAGAACATTTTAGATAGAAAGGATAACAAAGAATTTCAATAGTGCAAAAATAGGTTTTCATGTATTATATTAAATTTACACCTTAATATATACAATTTTTAATCATGTAAATTCATTAAAATTTTAAATCTATTTAAAACAATAGTATATTTTATATTTTCT
>CANYLF014390138.1:0-15003 GCA_948193215.1 Bocquillonia castaneifolia
TATATATATATATATATATATATATATATATATATATATATATATATAATACCAAAAAAAATCAATCAATCACAAAAATAATAGTAGTAATAATAAAACCACCATTCACCTGTAAAAGAATCGGACTACCCCTGAACTGACCACCCTGTGAAACACAGTCCAAACTCACAAAAGTTTCAGCCAGAATGACAGGAAAAGGATCCGCACCATCCTCCACCTGACTAATAATGTGAGCAATTTGAATATCACCCATGCCATCTGGGTCAGTTAGCAGGTAAGCTGTATATAGAGAAAAAGCAAGAATTCTTCGCCAAGCGAAACAACCAACAGTTTTATGTTTACAATTCTCCAGAAACTCAGGCAGAGTTAACATCCCATGATTTGAATAAGACAACAAGGTCCGAGGTAGTAAGTCAAAAAGTGGGACTGTGAAAGCAGGAAAATTCAACTCTAGGCTGGGCAAGGCCACAGAAATTGAAGAGGAAGTGTAATTTTTACCTAGAATAGCAGCAAACTCTTCATGCAGAGGCCATATCTCAATGTCTCTAATGCGAAATACATGATCACGGGGACTCCAGCATTTGGTAGCACTTTTATGGAAACATTCATCAAGATCCATGATCCTCACAGAAATTAGAGGAGACAGAGCAAAATCAAACAGATAGTTCCATTTTTTATGACTAGGACCCAAGAGTGCTTTGATGAGGCTCTCAATCATTGAAGGAGCAGGAGAGAGTGAACCCATGGTGAAGTTGAAGAACAAAAGAAGCAAAAGGTAGTAAAAAGGTGGTAAAGGAAGCTATAGGCAAAAGGAAGCTACGGGCACAAATCAAAGCAAAGCAAAAAAAAAAAAAGTTGAGGAAGTTGCAAGTATAAGTGAAGGGCAAAGTACAGCAGAACAAAGTTAGAAAAAATGAGAAGGAAAGAAACAAAGAAAATAAAGGGACTATGGGTACATGTGAAGGGCAAAAGAAAAAGCAATTCTTAAGCATAAATAGTTTACATGCATGGGAGGTGGGAAATGGCCTCTCATTGGCTAGTGAGTTGGCAATAACAGGCAAAAAATCAATTTTCCAGCAGAAGTAAGCAGAAAAGGATTAGTGGCAAGGATACGCGGCAAGACAAGTGACAGATGTTAAAATGCATACATGCAGGGACTGAACATCCGGTCGAATGATCAATGGTCCGACCAAACTTTCAAACATCTGGCCGGATGTTTACGACAGGAAAAAGACTGAAATTTCATGCATTTTCATGCATACATATATACATTAACGTAGGTAGGCTAATACGTAAATGTAGTCGCATCTCCATAAACATATATTCACTTCATCTAGCACTTGATTGCATTCTCATAAGCATATGATCATAACATGTAGGCAAAATTGCATATACATAAATAGCTAGTTACTACACTAAGCATTTCAAACCGTTCCAACATGTGCATGCATACATAACAGGTTTAGATAAAAGCTGCCTCAATGAAAGCAAAGCTGCAAAGCATCAGAAATGTTCAGAACAAAGGACCAAACAAGTGCCCATCACATTAACAATGTATCAGCAATAAAAGAACTCAGCCTGCCTAGGGTGGACTCTCCTCTCAAACTGCGCCTGGTCCTCCTCACCGCTACTATTGCTTGATGATGCCTCCTCCATAATAGGCCCAGTTTCAGTAGTCCTCTACTGCAGCTGAGCCCTCAGATCGGTGTTCTCCGCCTCCAACTCAATCACCCGTGCCTGTCACGCAGTACACAGCCCCACAAACATGAACTTGCATGCCTGAAACATACCAGCCAACTGATAGGCGTCATCAACACGGACCTGTAATAAAGGAAGATCATGAGAACTCCAAAAAGTCAAAAAAACAAGTGGCGAGAGAACAATCATAAAACACTTACGTAACTAACGCTGGGGGGCACCACTAACCTATGCTCAGGGGAAGGTACAATGACCTGCTCCTTAATACCGCTAGGGTACAGCAGGTAAAAGATGAAGATGGGAAGGAAGTGACCTGGCCGAGACAAGTGCTGCTCCTCCGTCCCACCGGAACTGGGACCCCACCAGCTGGATTCTCTTTGACACCAGATCCACTAGCTCAGGCCCCAGCAGTGAAAGTACCCATACGGTTGTCGGTGTCCCCGCTCAACAGGTTCAGATCCCTGATGTTCTTCGGGAGCTTGATCACATCCCTCCTAGCCTGAAAGACAGTTAGAAAGTCAGAACAATACGATAAGCAAGAAGAATAATTCTAGAAGCAGAAAGATACTTACAGCCATGGCCTTTGTCACAGGTAAGGGAAGAGCAGGCAAACGCGAAGCAGCAAGAAAGGAGGGGTGAGCAGCATCCTCATCAATAAAGTCCAGGCAATCCTTGCCGGTAACCCAGTGTGCCACGTAGCCCTTCACCAATCGATAGGTATAAAACATGTTCCGCGGGGGATCCTAAGGGATAGCCCCCTTCTCAACCTCAGAACACCGGTCGATCACCCTCTCGCCCAAGAACCACATCCTTTAGCCTGAACCCTCCAATAGGATCCGCAGCTCGTCCTTCTCCATGGAGGCAGTCACATACTCTTGTAATCTATCCAGATCATCCATCCAGTCAAAATGAAGCTGCAGGAATAACTACACAAGTCAGAATGGGAAAGCTAAAATAAGCTAGGGGATACAAAGGGTACTTACATCCTTGAAGTGTGAGTCAGATCATTCAAGACCTTCTTGTGAGCTGCCAGAGTCATCTGTGGGGTCGTGTTTAAAGAGCCACCCCATCTCCTCAATGACGAGAGAATCCCATGCACACTAATGGGGAGGAAGTTCTTCAGCAGGCCCATCTCTATGGCCCAAATCTATAAAAAGGACAACAAAAGTCAATAACAAAATGAAAACAGATAAGGGAACAAGTTTAGGTTAGAACATTTACCTGTACAGCATGCCAAAACCCGTTCAGCTTCTTGTACCCTATGGAAAACTTGTCCAGGCAGGAGTACAAGTAGGCCAGGCAGCAAATCCCTAGTCATAACGCCCCATGGCATCAAAATCCCTCAAAAGGGGCACGAAATGGATCCACAGACTGCTGGTCTCATTACTGAACAGAGTACTCACCAACAGGTGAAATAGGAAGACCCGGGCCATCTAATCACGACCCACCTCCACTACAGGATCCCTATATTATTGTCTCCCATCCGGACCCTCCTCAATAAAAGGCGCAAGCCACTCCAGCATGTCAAAATAGACAATCTTCATGTCCCGATCGTGATATACCGGAGTAAACCCAAACATCTGGAGAAAGTAAGCCTCTCTCTCCTCCATTGAGGTAAAGTACAGGGCACCATCAAATGGAATCCTCTCACCAGTACACCTAACACCAGTGATAGCAGCAAAGGCCCTGGGGGTAAGTATGTACTCCTCGCATGGTAAATGGAAAGTGTGGGTGCTAAACATCTAGCACTCCATTAGCCCATAAGTGGAAACCCTGTCATCATGACCCAGCTGGTCTGAAAGTGCCCGCACAAAAGTGTCTAGCCCAGTGCGACGAACTCGATCCCTGACAGCCTCGAGAAGCATGTCCCAGGCCTTCCTGGAATCACACAAGTTCCCCGACTGGGAGAAGCTAGTGGCGGACCCTCTCTGCAAGTGAAATATTCATTGTAAGTAAAGCATGCATTCCCATGCACAGCAACAAGCCAAACTAACAACATGAAGCATGAACGAGTTCTAAATTCATCATTTCACGTCACAATAACAATTTGAAATGAACGAATTTTGAATAAAGGGACAAACAGTCACAAAAAAATGATACAAATGAGTTTCAAACATATTTATCTCATTACATACACAGTTCTACACAATAAAATTCCTGATAACTAAATCATTTGCATACGACAAACAGGTCGTGAATACACTAACACAACATATAGCATCATCGGAACATGGTGACATGAATAAACACAGGGAAACAAGTCACAAGTCCTAAGCAAACGAGCTAAGTATTCAGTTATTCTCACCTGGCTAGACGCAAACATCCGACTGAATTATTTAACATTCGGACGAATGATTGAACATCCGGCCCGATGTTCACTAAACATTCAGCCAAATGTTTATGCCTAGAACTTAAACAGAGTTGCAAAATGCATACTTTTACAAAATCCATCCACATTTGCTAGCATTCACAGCATATAACACACCACAAGCATCAGTAAACGTGCAAATCACCATTCAAAACCTAAGTTCTAAGCATTTGGTTATCAGATGATTGACATCATTATTTCATTAGAAATCCATTCAATTTATCAATACCCAGCATTCATAAAGCATCACAATCATCATTTAGACATATGTGTAATCACGAAAGCACCAGACAGCATCAAGAACATACAAAAGTAGGACTGTCAAGCCGTCGTAAATGTCCGGACGAATGTTCAAACATCTGGCCGGATCTGTAATTCCTGGACAGACGTTTCAATTTCACCAAAATTGAATGCAACAGCCAAAACTTGAAAATAACTACTGGGCTTTCAAGACAAACCTGTAATGAAGCGTAGCAACCTATTTGGGCACCTAGATTCGTCAGAGGTGTGATCTCCACCCCTCTCTCCAATCCGCAAGCATCAGGGACATAAACACATTCATCCACCATAAAAATGGAGCAAGAATGATCGGTGAATGGGTTTAGAGGATCTATAACGGCCTGGGCAACCTCCTAGGCATGTGGGTCTTCCTCCATTGGTATGTTTTTTTGATCAGCCATTAATGAGAATGAGAGAAGAAGAAAAGAAAAGAGAAGAAAGCAAAAGGGAAAAAAGAAAAGGAGAGAAAGAAATCAGAAATGGGAGAGTAAAGAGGAGAGGAAAGAAATAAAATATAATGAGAGATCATGAGAGTTAATGAGAGTTAATGGAATGGAGAAAAAATCAAGAATCAAAAGAAGAAGGAAGATTGTGGGAGAGTTGGCGGTTACAAAATGGAAATGGGGGGCCAAATTTTCATCTTAGTCCCTCAAAATCCAAATCCAGCATTCAGACCCATAAATCAAAAGGTCTGCGACAGATAGATCAAAAATCAAACTGGCAATCCCGGAGGCTCCAAAAATTCCAAAAATCTGCTAAAATGATTAGCAAATTTTTATAAAGACCTCAAAACTTTCAGATAATTTTTTTGAACTTCCAGACAAAATTTTTGACAGAAGATGACAGAATCTTCAAAAATTCAAAACAGTAGGCAAACGAAGCCAGAAAATTCCCAGAAAATTTAGGTAATCTCAATACACTATGTGTAATTTTTTAGACTAACTTATGATAGGTAGAATGCTACCAGAAGCTCTAATTGATGAATGGGTCAATTCACAAAGAAAACTACGCTAGAACAATACTGAAGCAGATGAAGCTTTCCTGGGTGCATCCCAATACTGTTCTAGACTATTAAAAGGTTTAGAATTTCTTATCTAGTCGATTGAGAGCATCCTAGATTTCTATGTCTAGCCGAGTTGGAATCAGACAGTAGATCCTGGGGACGGGCTACCTCCAGTATCTGGGAGACGTACTACCTCCAGTTTATCTACGACGACTATCTATGGAGATGAACTACCTCCAGTTTATCAGTGATGACTATCTAGGGAGACGGACTACCTCCCATCCATCGGCGATGACTATCGAACCTCGAGCCAAAGACGTGGACTGTATCCTTTTGTCAGGTTTGTGATGTTTGTTTGCTTTGACGTTCGTTTATTCATGTTTTTTATAACATTGCTAAACTCTGACAAAGCGGGGGCAAATTGTAGACACCTAATTTTTGGATGCAGGTACGTGGAAGCGGCCCGGGAGCCCAATGATGAATTCGGTCTATTTTAGACTAATTGATTATCCAATTTCTTGTAGAAATGAGCTGAAGAAAATAAAAATTATTTCAAATATGCTAAATATTTTTAATATTATTTTTGGCCTAATTTAGGGTCTGAACAAATGTTTAAATATTTGTCCGAACCCTAATATGGCCCAAATAAACCAAGAAATCATTTTAAAGCCCAAAAGCCCATTAGGCCCAGGACTGAACATTCGGCCGAATGATCAATAGTCTGGCAGGATGTTAATTGCTGTCAAAATTAATAATTGATGAGGAGCGTCTGCAAGATTCGACAGGATAATGGGTAATGACAGATCATTACCCTACCCATTCACAAAGCAGATGCTCTGTGTCGAGGAGAACCCTAATTTCTTGAAGACTATAAAAACGAAGTGATATAACAACAGGGGGGGCTTTTTTTTTAGAACTTCTGAGAGAGGGCACAAAAAAAATAACAGAGAAAAATAACGTTTTCACACAAATTTTACGAAGGTTTCCTGGAAATATTTTCTAAACTTCTTAATCATTCAACAGCTCGTTTTCTACCCGAAGCGGTAATCTATTTCATTTCTGAGGGCCACCAACCATCCATGAACCATCCATACATCAGAATAAGCACATTTTCTTACTTATTTTATTTACTTTATATTCTGTGATTTTTATATTTTTCTCATACTAATTTTGTTTGATATTTTGATCACATATATGAGTTATAAGTGAAACCAGGAGTGTTTTGGACGTCTCATATTCAAGTTTGGAGTTCCTGCAACCCATTTCAAAATTTACAGCGTCATTTTTCTTAGATTTTTAGTTGTTGTTTTAATTTGTTTTAACCATTCAAAATAGATCCTTAGAAGCCTATGTGAATTATCATAAATTAATATATTGAATATCTGTAAGAAAACATAAAAATACAGAAGGAGAAACTCGAAGAAGGCCAATTACAGGTTCGGCCGGACCTACAAACATCCAGTAGGATGTTCACAAAGGTTTGGCTGGATGTTCAACTCTCCACGGATGTCTTAAGCTGCTTGCTTAAATTCAAACTATCATTCGGCCGAATCATCAAAGATCCGGCCGGATCTTCACGTAGCAAAGAAGAAAATAAAGATTTTGGGACCGTAAATCGACTGAAGCTTCAAGATCGGTCGGTTCAGTCTCTTCGGGTTGAACCGATCGATCGGTAAGATTTCTTTATGATTTTTTTTATATATCAATCATCTAGATCTGTTTGTAAATAATTAATCGGACATTTAATTAATTAACCTTGTAATAAGTAAATAAAAATGGTAGAAATTCATTTCCCCTTTCCTTTCTTTAAGGTTGTATGTTTATTATTACTATTTCCTTCATATATTCCGGAAAAATATAAAAAAATGAATAATGTGCAAATTTTAATCCCAAATAAAAATCAAAAAATAAAAATGAATTAGAAACCAATTGTGGATGTTTGCATGTAAGTAAATAAGGAAATAATCCAATCGGCTATTTACTGTTAAAATAAGTAGAAACTCACTAAATCCATCCAATCGCAATTATCAAGCAGGGTTAAATATAGTGGACTTAATACAAGACTAAAATTGATTAGAAACAATATTAGGCGCGCTCATTCGTTGCATCCTATTTTTTGGGTGATTTTATTACTTTATATTATTTGTCTCTGTTAGAAAATAATGACCTCATTACTTAATTAAATGGAAAATTACTCCAAGTATGGATGACTCATTCCGAACCCAGAAATCATCTGGTGTAATGACGAATGGGATTTGCCCAAAAAGGAATCTACCTGTTTGTTAATCACTAGGTGATCCTGAAGCAATTCGGGTGGCGACTCCACATTTTTCATAAAATCTAAAAATCCATTTAGTGAGTAGGTCACCATTGCTATTGGACATCAACCGACGGGCAGCGGTAAAATAAATACGTCTCGGGCGCTCTGTCCACAGTCTCAAGTGTTGAATACAAGCTTCAATTCTTCACCATATGTGGAGAATTCACCTTGAATCTCAATAAAACCAAGAAAATCTTAACAAAACAAAATTTATTTCTGGAGAGAATAAAACTAATTTTCACCAAGAACCCCCCAAAAAAATAAAAACTATTGTATTTATAGTGTAACACTATTAAAACCTTAAAAATATCCTAGGACCCACTCAAAATCAGACCAAAATACCTCAAAATCCATAAAAATTGGCTGAAAACCGCCAGAAATCAAGTGAACCGGACCACTAGGCTTGGTCCGGTTCAACTCCGGTTGGTTTCTTCTTGCTCCGCAGCTGGTTGGACCGGACTATCAGTTATACTTCGATTTAGGTCCGATCATTGGCTGCTTCTCACGTGTGAGGTTGGTTGGTTGAATTGGACCAGGCTGCCATTGAACTGGGGCAAGTTTGCTTCACGGTTTGGTCCGGTTCAACCTTAAAACGTTCGGTCTGACCTGGATTTGACTCTAAATTCATCCCAATTTTATCCCACGCATTCCTAACACTGCAAATTTATAAAATATGATAAAATAAGTGATAAAGCCACTCAAATTGGGAAGAAATTGAATTAAAACCCATAAAATACTAATAAATAAAAAACGGTTATCACGTCCAAACCATCCAGGTAGAAGAGAGCTAGGTCGAAGGATGTTGTGGCTGACATGTATGCAAGGTTAGCGAAGGTAGAGTTAAGTGTAGCCGAGGGACAGGATACGTTCGGGGACTTAGAGCAGCGCATTGTGGAGCTCGAGGATGAGAGAGAAGAGCTTCAAGAAGGGGCAAGGTGCCTTGAACCAAGGGGTGTCCCAATATTAAGAACAAGTGAAGACCATAGAGAAGACTCTCCTTGCTGAGGTTGCAATGTTGTGGGAGACACTCGATGGTATGGTTGCAAGATTACAAGCCACTGAGGAAGAGCTTATACTATATAAGAAGGTAGCTGTCCAAGGAGGTGGAAGCGTGCCTATGGTAGTCTCTGCTCCGACAAAGGTAGATGTTCCAAAGCCTGAAGCTTACAAGGGCTCAAGGAATGTGAAGGAAATTGATAACTTCCTTTGGAGCTTGGAGCAATACTTCAAGGCTCTTGGCTTAGTAGAAGAAGCTAAGAAGATCGACACTGCCACACTCTTCCTAGAGCATACCACAATGCTATGGTAGAGAAGGAGGAGTGGCGGCATAGAGAGAGGGTCATGCACCATCAAATCATGGGGAGAGTTCAAGGAAGATCTCAAGAAGTAGTTCTACCCCGATAATGCTATTAGAGAAGCAAGGGCTAAGTTACGGCGACTTTCATATAAGGGAAGCATTAAGGAGTATGTTAAAGAATTCATGGACACGCTCCTTGTGATTCCTAACTATACAAATGAAGAAGCCTTATTTGCATTCACAGATGGGTTGCAAATTTGGGCAAGGCTAGAGTTGCAGTGACGTGGTGTCCAAGACCTCAACATTGCCATTACTGTGGTCGAATCTTTAATAGAGATTAAGAGGCAAGATAAATAAAAGCCTGCCCAGGATAGAAGAGGTAAGGGAAAAAGTGGCACTACCACCACTACAAGAAGAAAGGCTCATATAATTTTGGCAAACCCAAAGAAGGAGGCAACTATAGTAACAAGGATGATAAAGGTGGAGACAGACCACGACTCAAGTGTTTCTTCTGTGATGGACCACATAAGGCAAGGGAGTGCCCTACGAAGAGCAAGCTTTTTGTGTTGGTTGAGTAAAGAGAAGAGCACCAACATGAAAAAGAGGGGTCCAAGATGGGATCGCTACAACTCCTTAGTGCCATCAAAGCCAAATTCGGGATGCCTAAGTCTAAAAAGAAGGGGAGATTGTTCGTCAAGATGAAGATTGGAGGTCACAAGGTAGAATCATTATTGGATACCGAGGCTAACAACAATTTCTTGAGGCAAATGAAGCAGAAAGACTTGGCATCAAATACACAAAGGAGCAAGGGTGGCATAAGGCAGTCAATTTGGCACTGAGTGCAACACACAGAGTTGAACAAAATGTTAAAGTAAGCCTAGGTAAGTGGACTAGTTTCTTGGAATTCTCCATTGTTACGATGGATGACTAAAAAATGGTGCTTGGCATAGAGTTCTTAGACAAAGTAAATGCATTCCCACTTCCATTTGCCATCATGTGCATCTTGGAGCAAGAAAATACTTGCATAGTACCGTTGATATGAGAAGGCAAGTTGGAAGTCATGCAACTATCGAAGGGGCTAAGGAAGGCTTAACCCACATTTCTAGTGGCATTAAAGGAAGAAATGGAAAGCATGCCACAAGATGAAGTGCCAAAGGAGATCACGGGTGTTCTTGAAGAGTTCAAAGATGTAATGCCCGCTGAATTACCAAAAAAGCTTCCACCGAAGAGAGAGGTGGACCACAAAATTGAGTTAGTAGAAGGTGCAAGCCCACTTGCGGTAGTCCCTTATCGCATGGTTCCTCCTGAGTTAGAGGAGCTGCGGAGGCAACTAAAAGAGCTATTAGATGCTGGCTATATTAGGCCATCAAAGGCACCTTATTGAGCACCTATGATTTTTCAAAAGAAGCACGATGGATCACTTCAGATGTGCATTGACTACCGGGCGCTCAACAAGATTACGGTGAAGAACAAGTGTCCCATTCCTTTGATTGCAAACTTGTTTGATCAACTTGGTGACACAAAATGGTTCACCAAGCTTGATTTATGATCGGGATATTAAGTGAGGGTAGTGGAAGGAGATGAGCCTAAAACAACTTGTGTCACGAGGTATGGTTCTTTTGAATTCTTAGTTACGCCTTTCGGACTAACTAATGCTCCTGCCTTATTTTGTACCTTGAAGAATCGGGTATTCCAACCCTTCTTGGACAAGTTTATCATAGTGTATTTGGATGACATTGTGGTTTATAGCTAGACCTTGGAGGAACATATCCAACATCTATACGAAGTTTTCCAAGTACTAAGGGAGAATGAGTTGTGCATCAAGAAGGAAAAATGTGCCTTTGCAAAACTAGAAGTAATGTTCTTAGGGCACATCGTGGGAGGAGGAAAGCTTAGGATGGACAAGGCGAAAGTGCAAGCCATAAAAGATTGGGAGCCACCAAGGAAGCTGACAGCACTACGTTCTTTCCTTAGCCTCGTCAATTATTACCGAAGATTAATAAAAGGCTACTCATCGATCGCTTCCCGCTACCTGACTTATTGAAGAAGAATAAAGCTTGGAATTGGGATGCAAAGTGTCAAAAGGCATTTGAGAGATTGAAGCAAGTGGTGATGGAGGAACCTGTATTGGCCTTACCGGATCACACCAAGACGTATGAAATATACATTGATGCTTCAGATTTTGCCCTTGGTGGGGTGTTAATGCAACAAGGTCACCCTATAGCCTACGAAAGACATAAACTCAATGATGCCGAGTGCCACTATACAATCCAAGAGAAGGAGATGACTACTGTAGTCCATTATTTGTGAACTTGGAGTCATTACTAGCTCGGGACCAAGTTCGTTGTAAAGACTGATAATATGGCGACTAGTTATTTCCTCAAGAAAAAGAAAATGACTCCGAAGCAAGTGAGATGGCAATCATTCCTGGCGGAGTTTGAATTCATGATGGAGTACAAGCCGAGAAAGGCAAACTTAGTGGTCGACACACTAAGTAGAAAGGCCGAGTTAGCTTCCATCACTAGTGCTAACTTTCATTTGGTGGACCATATCAAGGAGGGACTTAAGCATGACCCGCAAGCTAAAAATCTGGTGGAATTGGCGAAGAAGGGGAAGACTCCTTAATTTTGGCTAAGGGATGGAGTGCTTCTTAAAAAAGGAGATAGAGTCTACATGCCAAAATGGGAGGGCTTGAGGAAGGCCATCATCAAAGAGTGCCATGACTTAAAATGGGTAGGACATATAGGCACGCGGGAACGTGGATATTATTGGCCCCAAATACGAGAAGATATTAAGCTTTACGTAAAGACTTGTCTTATGTGCCAGCAAGACAAATTGGAGCAAAACAAGCCTGTAGGATTGTTAGAGGCCTTATCGATTCCAAAGAGGCCTTGGGAAATTATCTCTATGGATTTTATCACATGCCTACCGAAGTCAGAAGAATGTAGCAACATCATGGTAGTTGTGGATCATTTCAGCAAATATGGAGTGTTCATTCCTGTGCCTATAAAGTCCACAGCCGAGGATACGGCACGCCTATTTTTCAATCATGTGGTGAAGTATTGGGGAATACCGAAGACCATTGTCAGCAATCGAGATACTCGCTTCACTGGAAGGTTTTGGATGGAGTTATTCAAGCTTATGGGGTCTAAGCTTAACTTCTCTACAAGCTTTCACCCCAAATTGATGGAAAAACGGAGAGGGTGAATGCCTTGCTAGAACTATTCTTAAGGCATTATGTGAGTGCCAACCAAAGTGATTGGGCAAAGTTGCTCGATGTTGCCCAATTCTCATACAACTTTTAGAAGAGTGAATTAACAGGGACAAGTCTATTCGAGATTGCCACGGGACAATAACCATTGACTCCACACACATTATCCGTAAGGTATAGGGGCTCTAGTTCTACCACATTTAAGATTACCAAAGGATGGCATGAGAAAACTGACATGACACATGCTCACCTAACCAAGGCCGCCAATAGAATGAAGAAGTGGGCGAATGGAAAGAGGAGGCACTTGGAGTTTGGGGAAGGAGACTTAGTGATGGTAAAGTGCATAAAGGACTAGTAAGGTGATACGAAGGTCCTTTTCTAATAGAGCAATGAGCCGGGAAGCTAGCATGAAGACAAGGAAGATCCAAGTAGGGGTGAATCGAAGAGAGCTCCAACATCAATTACAACCGTGCCCAAGAAGGAAGTCGAAGAAATACTTGCACATCGAGTCATATCAAGAAGGGGTTCCCATCTAAGTTATGTTGAATATTTTATAAAGTGGAGGGGATTACCCGAGAGTGAAGCTAGTTGGGAGCACGAGCTCACTTTGTGGAACTTCTAGGACTTAATAGAAGCATACAAGGAGGATACGACAAGGGCGTCGCCCGAATGAGTGGGGGAGAATGTCACAGCCCGTAAATTTCCCCTACTGGAATAAGGTTTGGGCCGAAGAAGTCTCTAGAATTCTTTGGAAGACAAGGAAGATTTCTAGAAACATTCTAGAATAGTATGGAGACATGTAGAACATGTAGATAAGTGTAGAATTGTATAGAAAATTCTAGACACTTAATCTTAGCTGTAGATCAAATCAATCCCCACCATCCATTGAGGAGGTGGAGGCCTATAAATAGCTTAGGAAGCTCATTTGTAACCATCAAGTAGAAACCAAGCAAAATAAGCAAGTTCTCTTAGTAATATAAGCTCTCCAAGTTTTCTTAAGCTCTTTTTTATTCTTCTTGCTATCATAGCGAGCATTTTGCCTAGCATCCGAAGAGTTAGGCTAACTAGCTTACTTCTTTGAGTGTAGAAAGTAGCTAGTGCCTCACGATTCGTTGGTAGCTAGACCAAGTCCATGACACTAGCTAGCCAAGTACAAAACTTGACCTTTGGGACAGCAGAAGAGTTCCAAACAGAATTAAAATTGAAAGAAGAGGTACCAATGCTCGACACAGATGATGCATAGACAGTACACCATGAGGAAACCATATAGCTGAGCTACTTATCAAGCTTCCAAATTATGGCATCATTCCTGTTTGAGAGTTGATGGCTATTTAGATACAACTTCAGGGCTAGAAATGCTTCATGTCACGCCCAAAATCATAATCTCAAAGTACATATTATGACACATAATTAGCTTGAAAATAATATTATAATTATTTTTGAACCACTTCAAGTTGATTCACATATTTAATATGACTTAAAAAAAATTCTTAAAGTGTAGTATTTGAATTATTTTAGCCAATTTATGCAGTTTTTCTTCAATCTAGCTTTATATTCCCTAATAATATACTGAGATAGACCTTAAAAATTAACTTAGAAAAATTATAGAAATCAAATACAAAAAAGTTACTATTGGGGCAGCAACCTCATAAAATCAGAGTTGTAAATCACGTCTGAAATCATAAGTTAACTCACCGCCTAAATGAACTAGTTTTGGCCTGAATTTTATAGCCTTTTTAGGGGACTTATTGAGGTATCTAATGTTCCAAAATTTAGAGGAAATACTATTGATTAACTAGCTTCAAGTTGCATCACAAACTGAGGTAAAACAGAATTTACATGTCAAGCTTATAGATATTCCAACTTTACTTAAACCATATTAGTCCTATGATTAACACAAACAAATTCTGGATATAAATATCCAACTTTACCATCACATATTATTTAATCAAAAAGTATTTACACATATTGCAACCCAAAATGCCTCATGCCATGTAGTTGTTCCTCTGGCCCACCTAAGTGTTGATGTGATGTAATGTGTGAGGAAATGCACGAGGTCTATCGACTAGCACAATCGCCTGAAAAATATGCCAAGGGGTGAGCTAGCGACTCAATAAGCATTTAATTTAATAAACAATAATATATTAGGCAAAAATTACAAAGACTATATAAACTCATAAATCACACAATTAATTCATGAATAATCTCAATTCAACCAATTCCAAATTTCAACCAATTAAAGAATTCCATTTCATAATCCTAAATAATTCACAATTTTTCCATTCTCAACTGATCAAAATCTCATCTAACCCAATTATCCCAATTGTCTCAACTTTGCGCAAATTCACAATTCAACAATAACACATTATCAATCACATAGTCAATTAACTCACATAAATAATCCATTTGTGAGAAAGGTAACATATCCTCATAATTTCCTTTCCAATTCTCACATTTCATTTCACATTTAATTTCAAATTTTATGGTGGCCATCTAATGAGACTATCCTCTAGGCTCAGTCTCATTATATCAAAATAATCGTGGGTAGCTATCCCCAGGCTCAGCTTTCCCACATCACTCATTTTCTTTTAGTGAAGCTAACCCCAGGCTCAGCTTCACTATCGCACTCTTAATCGTACAAAGCGATCTTTCTCATAAATTTCACATTTATGTAAGGCACAACACAATCATAACCAATTCACTTCACAACACATCACAACCAATTCATAAAACTCAATTCAATCAATATCACATCAATTCACCATCCTAATAAATTCAACTTCCCAAATATTAATTCATTCCACAAAAAATATGTTAACTTAAAAAA